>ML406954.1:0-12993 GCA_005239525.1 Nicotiana knightiana | reverse complement strand
TTGTGCGTCTCTTGGACCTTGGTTTTCCATCTGGAATTCTTGGCCATATGAAACTCCTGATCCAGTGATCAGGTCGGATCTGCGACATGCTTTGTCAAGCGCTGGATTGTGTTGGATAATTTGTTTCAGGGCTGAGAGCATTGTAAAAATGTCCTCCAGTGTTACAAAAATAGCTTGTCTGATGTAGCCGACTTGTGGGACCGGTATTGATTGAAAATTTTCTCCAATGATGGTCATGGTTCGGCTTGCTAACATCTTTGGAAGGGAAGAAACAAAGGCTTGCTTTAGGTTGATGTCTCCATCGATTTCAAAGTATATCTTTGCCATTTTTTTGAAAATGCCTGTCAATGTCATTTCTGTCGAGTGACACGCACTTCATCTCGAAGAGTTGTCTTCATATTTTCTCCTATCTTTGGCTAGTATCTACGCAGAAAACTTCATGTAGGATCCCGAAGTTGAAGGCAAAATCCTGGGATGTAAGAAAAGTATTTTTGTCTTGAATCCCAAGTGAATTCCACCAATCTCTGAGGATTCCTGAGAACCGTGAAGTTAGTTCTGACAGGATGATATACTTTTCTCGTTCCACCAAATTTTTGGTCACCATCCAAGTATAGAAGTCTTGGATTCTTTGAGGCCATTTTGAAACTTTGACGTCGTCTAAGGTGAAAGTGTGGAAGCCAGTTCCAACTGGTTTTGACGCCATGGGTTCCTGTGTTCTTTCTGGTATCGGTTCAGCCGTCATGCCTTCTTGATCCTCCTCTACTTCAGATATTTTTGGGTCTCTTGGTTGGCTCACAAATATCGGGGGATCATCTTCTTCGTAAGAGTTTTCTGTGGAATCATTGCTTGATTGAGAGCTTTCTTCCATTGTATCACTGTCAGAGGAATTTAGAGATTCTGACCATGTAGTATCTTCTTTTGACATGTTTCTTGGCTGGGAGACATAAAAGTCCGAAATCTTCTGATCAGAAATCATTAGATTTTCAGGGTTGGACCCTTTTGAACTTTCTCCTTGGTCTCACCTTTTCTTTGTTTGTTTCTTGGCTGCAAGAGCATCTTTACTTTCCCAAATCATTTTTGCAATATCGAATTCAGTTTCTTCTTTTAAGGGTTGGGTGAAAGAGATAGGATGGTGTGAGGTAGAAAGTAGAAAAGGTGTTGTCCAGTTTTGGTGGGGAATATGCTTGTGTTGACATGGGGTAGAAGGTTGGTTTTGAAGAGAAAAGTGAGGTTTTTTGTGACTCAAAACGGTCATTTCTCAAAAGTTGGATTTGTTCCTTGAGTGAAATCATCTCTTTTTGTTGTTGTTGAAAGAACTGAAAAAGTGAAGTTCCTGGTTGACAAATCTCATATTGTAAATTTGCCAATCTTATCTCCAAGGCTTTGATTAGTCCTGCATGATGAGACGATGTCTGCTCCACCTTTTTCTCAATTATTTCCACTTTGCTCATTAACTTGTTTTGTGTATGGGCAACGTTTTTTATGGTGTTGCCACTATTATTGAGCACTTTGTTTTGGCAGATGGAATTTTCTGATTGCCAGTTCATTGTCGCCTCGATGTCACTTGTTGGGGGTTTTTCTCCAGAAGGTAATACTATGTTTTTCTTGGGGATTTTTGGAGCATGGCTGATACCTTCTTTTTCAAAAGGTTGGAGTGGAGGAAAATCTTGGGTATGGCTGGAACTTGAAGGGCTCATCATGAATATTTGTGGGTGTGTGGATTTTTGGGTTGATGGAGTTTTAGGTTTAGGTGGTTTATTGGATTCTGGGGTGATTTCACTATCTTCCCAACTTGGAGTGAAGTTTTCTGGTAATTTTGGCCATTCTTGGGGTTTGTAGCTGACAAGAAATTCATATTTACCTGGACGGCTCAATGAACCAATTGAAGGGTCTTTATTTTCATATCTGGCTTGGAATTGCTTTTCACTAGCTTTCCCCTTTTTATTGGATTTCTGTTTGGGCTCGTTGAGGCCAAATATTTCCCACTGACGCTGCTGGTGTTCATCATATTCTCCAATTGGATCTTCCAAACAATTTTGGCAATCACAATCGAGATCCCAAGGGCAGTGTCCAGTAAAGGGGCATTTGTACCACCAAACTCTTTTACCTTCTTTTTCGAAATGTTCACACTAGTCATGTTCTTCCATGATGGTTTGTATATTCCAGAAAAGTTCTCTTTCAGGGTCAGGGTCAGGATATTTGTCTTTGGGTTGGATCATTTGGCAAGAAAAGATGGTTTTATTTGGTTTTTTGAGATGGGAATGGTCAAAGCGCATCGAAATGGTTTTATCATTTCTTTTGGTAAAACTTGGCTCACCAAATTGTAGAGGTTCTTCTGGTTCCCTTAACTTTTCATAATTTGTGATCCAGGAATCGGGAAGAATTTTGAAAAGCTCATCTCTGGAAATTTGTCTGCATATTTGGGTGCACATGGTGTTTCCTTTGGTAGCATCAATATTCAAGAGTAAAGCATTTTCTCCTCCGGGAAGGCATAGATCCATGGCATGATTTTGGACCCGCCACGCCATTTGGTGATGAAGAGTGGCTTGGATAGAATCTTTGGCTTGTGGGGCACCTTGAATTTGGACTTGGATTTTTAGTGCTTCGGTTAAGTATGGGTCAAAAAGAGACATGTTGAAATTTTGAAAGATAGTTATGAAGACAGTCCCTGCATTCAAGGTAACTTCTGCAGTACCCAAATTTGCATTATGGTACTCCAAGTATCTTGTATCTTGAAGAGAAAGTCGGGCAACAAAAGGTTGACTTTTCTTCCATGATAAGTGAGAGAAATTAGGATAGCACCAAAATGGATATGGGTGAAACCATGATCTCTCCATTGTCTGGGAAAATCATCTGGAATTTGGAGGGTAATAAAATGTTCCTCTAGAGTAGCAAGAATAGGATGCTGGTCAAGTTTTGAGGCAGCAACATATTCTTTGACTCATTTTGGTTTGTGTTGGACTAAGGAACTGATTTGGGTCCATGGTGCAAATGATTTTTTGGCAAAATCTGAGTAAGGGTTTATTAGGGGCAGTTCAGTGGAAGATACTTTCTGTTCATCGGGTAGGATATCAATTTCATAGAGGTAATCATATTTTTTGGACAAGGTTTTATATAGAGTAGGAGACATATTCATTTTTGCTAGGGAAGAGGATGATGGAAACGACTCAGACATATTTAGTAAACTGTTCCTCCCTCCGAAAGGATGGGCTGGCTTTGATACAAGAAATTTTATAACCTTTAGCACTCTGTCACCTACCCGAAACTCACCCGAGCCCTCGGGGTTCAAAACCAAAAACACACACGACTCCCAAATCATCCTACGCACTTATTCATGCACTGAAATCACCAAAATATCATCAAAACCGATGAATTAAACCTCAAAACTCATAGAATTTTCTTAAAACTTCATAAGGCTTAAATATTCCAGTTTTGATCTGAAACACGTCATTTCAAGTCCATTTTACACCAAAATTTACAGATAACTCACATAACATACATTAACCCTGTTCCGGAACAATAATACGGGCCCGGTAACACGGTTTTCACATTAATATTCATTTTCAAAAAACCTTAATTATTTTCAGAAAATAATTTTCTTTAGAAAATCATTTCTCGGGCTTGGGACCTCGGAATTTGATTCCGGGCATACGCCCGAGTCCCATATTTTCCCACGGACCCTCCGGGACCGTTAAATCACGGGTCCGGGTCTGTTTACCAAAAAATTTGAGCAAAGTCAACTTTATTCCATTAATTATCATAAATTCAACAGTTCAACACATTTCCACATAAAAACATCACGGCTACGCGCTCGGGTTGTGCACGCACATCGAGGTGAGATTAACGGAGGCTTTCAGGGCCTCGGAACACAATTTTTGCTAAACTATACAAGATGACCTTTTGGGTCATCACAGTATGCTCCCCATATGGTGGCCGAGATGAGTGATAACGTGAATATGTTCATGAACGAATTGGGACCACATCTGATAAATGAGTGCACGACAACCTCCTTGGTGGAGGGCATGGATATTTCCCGTATTTAGACTTATGCCCAGACCGTAGAGCATCGTAAGCGCCAGCAAAGCGAAGATAGGGAGTAGGATAGGGGCCAGCATAAGAGGGCGAGATTTGTAGGGTATTCTCATGACTTTAAAGGCAGTGTCAGGCCCCAGTCTTCGAGGATTTCGACGCCACCTGTAGCTAGTGCTTCTCCACAGTTTCAGAGGCCTCGGTATGATCGATTTACCTATTCTGGTCCAAGTCAGAGTTTGCGGGCATCAGGCTTGCAATATCATAGGGATATTAGTTAGACGAGAACCCCAACACCCTGTTGTGATCAGTATGGCGAGGCGCACTTTGGATTGTGCCGTCGAGGTTCTAATGCGTGTTGTTCTTGCGGACAGCCTGTCCATATGATGCAGGATTTTCCTAATAGAGAAGGTGGTGGTATGGCTCAGCCGACTGGATCTATGTCTGGTTCTTCCTCATCTGTTCGACCTCCAGCACGGGGTTTTCAACAGTCTACAGGTCTTGGTAAAGGTAGAGGTGTAGTGCCGAGTTCGAGTGGTGCTCAAAATCGAACCTATGTTCTAATAGGTCGACATGATCTCAACTCATCTCCGGATGTTGTTACAGGTATATTGTCTGTGTTTTCTTACAATGTATATGCGTTGATTCATCCGCGATCTACATTATCATATGT
Source organism: Nicotiana knightiana (assembly GCA_005239525.1). Taxonomy (NCBI): domain Eukaryota; kingdom Viridiplantae; phylum Streptophyta; class Magnoliopsida; order Solanales; family Solanaceae; genus Nicotiana; species Nicotiana knightiana. The sequence continues at coordinate 8,291 of ML406954.1, read as the reverse complement.
TACACCCTTTGTGGCTAATAAGTTTGGCGTTGAACCTGAATTGATAAGTAAACCACTTGCGGTATCTACTCTGATAGGAAATTCTGTGATTGCTAGAAGGGTATATAGAGGTTGCATAGTGATGATTTGTAGTCGTCAAACCTTGAAGAATTTATTTGAATTAGAAATGGTTGATTTCGATGTGATAATGGGAATGGACTGGTTGGCCTCGTGCTATGCAAGTTGATTATCGTACGAAGATGGTTAGGTTTCAATTTCCTGATGAACCCGCCATCAAATGGAAGGGGAACATTGCTACACCGAAAGGTAGGCTTATTTCCTATCTTAAGGCAAGGAAGATCATCTCAAAAGGTTGCATTTATCATCTCGTTCGCGTTAGGGATACGTAGGCGAAGCCGCCTACCCTATAATCAATCCCCGTGGTCAATGAATTTCCAGATGTTTTCCCAGATGAACTCCTAGGTCTTCCTCCTGAAAGGGAGATTGAGTTTAGCATTAATGTGTTCCCTGACACTCAACCCATATCTATTCCTCCATATAGGATGGCCCCTACAGAGTTGTAAGATTTGAAGGAGCAATTGAAGGACTTGCTGGATAAGGGATTCATTAGGCCTAGAACTTCACCTTGGGGTGTGCATGTCCAGTTCGTGCGGAAGAAATACGGGTCGTTAAGGATGTGTATCGATTATCGATAGTTGAATAAGTTTATTATGAAGAACAAGTTTCCACTTCCAAGGATTGATGGCCTGTTTGACCAACTCCAGAGTGCCAAGTATTTCTCCAAGATTGACTTACGTTCAGGGTATCATTAGGTGAGGGTTAAGGAGAAGTATATTCCAAAGACGGCCTTCCGGGCAAGATATGGGCACTTTGAGTTCTTGGTGATGTTGTTCGGGCTAACAAATGCCCCAACACCTTTTATGGATCTCATGAATACTGTATTCAGGCCCTATATTGACGTGTTCATGATCGTATACATTGATGACATTTTGGTGTATTTTCATTCAGAGGCGGAACATTCGGGTCACTTGCAGATAGTATTACAGACGTTTCAGGATCGTAAGTTATATGCTAAGCTCTCCAAATGTGAATTCTTGTTGAAGTCAGTAGCATTCCTTGTCCATGTGATATCTGACAAGGGTATTAGTGTCGAAACTCAAAAGATCGACACGGTACAGAATTGGCCGAGACCTACAACACCATCAGTTTTTGTTCTTTGCTAGATACCATCAAAAGTTGTGGTCAGCCCAATCTGTTCTTCACTTGTTGTCTCTATTATTGTCTGACAATTAAGCGAAAATATAATCTGTCAAAAAAAAATGCAATATATGTCAAAGTGAAATATATATGAAAGACAATTACTTACAGAAGTTTGGATTCAACTCCAAAAAGCATAAGTAAGAATCCACTGGTTGACCAATCTCAGCATAACTTGGATCATATAGCCTGTTACGAATTGGTCTGCAATGCTATTGTGCTAGTCACCAATTGATTTCACAATCTCCTTTATTTTAATTAATAAATTATGGAAAAAATATTTTTTTTTGTTAATATAAGGATATATATACTGCTAGAAAGATGCATAATTAAGTAGTAATAAATATTTCTTATTACATAGACCGTGGATTTCGTGGCTCTTATCGATGATCCATGTTGGTATTCCGTGAAACGCTTGGATTTTGATGATTTGTAGTCTCCATGTATTCTCTCTGAATGACTCCTCTCTGCATTCATAAATAAATAAATACAAATATATACGTCTTTTAATGTACTATAGTTAGGTGATTTAATGAGCTAAGAATTTATATAACTGACCATGGTTAAGTATTAGTAAACACCTAGTACGGATTTTTTTTTATTACCAATTTGGAACCAATACACAAACTAGTATGCATTTTCAAAGATAAATTTATTACAAAATAAATTGCACATATATATTAAATATAAACCGTGAATATAAATTACGTATTAGACATACTCCTGAACTCGAAGACGATCCACGCAATATTGGCATTCTTCCTCTACCATAGTTAGCCTGCATTTATACAATTATAAAAAATAATATTTAAGAGAAGAAGAAAAATAAAATTTCTTTTGACCATCGTACCCTCGATTTACGAGTTCTCGTTGAAGGAATGGCAGACCTATTAGAGTTTACATTGTATCCCTGCATATGATTAGCAAAAGCAACATACATGTTAATATTGAATTAAATTACTAACATTACCAACTAAAGGGCAACATACATATTGTGAACAACTATTTTTTGACCACACTCAAATTCTATACTATTTTTTGCTATAAATATTAATGTTATATCTAATCTTAATATTTTAAATTTTATCTTACTCTTAATAGATTTTATTTAAGAAAATTAAAAAAAAAATNGGCGTTTCAGCCCTAACGCCTGGCTAACGCCAGGCCAGGGCTGGCGTTTCAGCCCTAACGCCAGGCTAACGCCAGGGTAGGGCCCGAGTGTCTCCTTTTACGTATATTCCGACGTAGTTGCATACCTAGCTCCGTTTCATCTCCACTTCACCCATACATGAAATAAACTCCATTAAACACTTAACAAGTATATTTTTTTTATTAATGCGTATAAAATGTATGGTATATCACATGATTCAACTATGCAATTTAGTCTTGCATCATACGCGTGACATGATTCTTGACACGTCGAACTAAACGAGTATACGTACGCGTGACTCGTATTGAGGTAATTATTTAGATAATCGAATAATAAGAAACCTTAAAAATACAAATATATCCTAAAAGTGAGTAATTAAACAATTTAAGCCAAGTTTAATCATTAAGCGACCGTGCTAGAACCACGGAATTCGGGAGTGCCTAACACCTTCTCCCGGGTTAACAGAATTCCTTACCCCGATTTCTGGTTCGCAGACAATCTAAACAGAGTCAAATTTCCTCGATTTGGGTTTAAGATAAACCGGTGACTTGGAACACCAAATAAACTATTCCAAGTGGCGATTCTAATAAATAAAATAATCCCATTTCGAATAATGTCACTTTAATTGAAAAAACTCCCATACCCCCTTTGGGGGGTGTATAAAAAAGGAGGTGTGACACATATTAATGTTGAATTAAATTACTAACATTACCAACTAAAGGGCAATAGAGAAACTTGTTGTATCTTCATCTTATGTAAGTTGAGAGTAAAGTTTATATTTTGATAGAAAGTTGAGATTAGCTAATTAACTCAATCCTAAAAATTAATTTGATTGTCCGAGATCAAATAAAGAGATTAAATCACTCATCCACAAGCAATGCGGGAATTATGACTCCCCATACGTTTGAGTTTGTATAACTCAATCCAAAAATTAATTCAAGAAATAAAAAATATTCACAACTATATAAAGAGATCAAATCATTCATCCCAATCGGATGTGAGAATTTGGACGTAATTCAACAAAGGCCTTCTCACTTTTTTGCTCGTTGCCTATTCTTATTCTTACTGGGCTAAAATATTGTGGGATATTTTTGTATGTATACAAAATATATACAAATCTATGATTTATGTACAACTGGAATACAATTTTTTGTTGTTCAGAGTCGGTCCAAAGTTACAATTTCACATATAATTTGTATACAACTTGTATATAATTATGTTGGTTGTATATATTTTGTGTATCGATTGTACAACTGGCATACAAAAAATATAAAATTTATTTATGTTTGCTTTTTCTAGTTTCATTCTAAAATTTTAACCAAAATTCAACTCGAATCTTAACCAAACTCCCTCAAATTCAGATATANTTTTTTTTTTCTTCTCATTGTTGGTGTTTTAGTATGTTCCAGGCTTAGTGTGCATTTATATGTAATAATAACTTTGTCTTTTTGTCTTACATTAAAATGCCTTTAAAAAAAAAAGATAGGGACGATTGTAATAAATTTTACATTGAATTTGATTATTGTTTCATTATTTTAGAAAGAATTGAGAAAGTATTATTACATGCTTAAAGCAAATGACAATTTGAGACAATAAGATTCTTTTACTCATCCAGAAACACTTCATATGATTGTGTTATGGTACCTTTTAGTGGCCTTTTGATATTTTAAAGAGATTATCTCTGTAACGATCCGGTCGGTCGTCCCGTAGAAATTGTATTATTATTATTGTTATTGACTTGTTATAGGTTGGTTATACTGTTATCGATGTGTTAGAGTTGGTAGGTTTGAAATCGGAATGGTTGTAGTGAGAGTTTAGTCGCTTAGTCTTTAAAAATAGCCTTGAAGTTGGAAAAGTCAACTGAGAGTTGACTTATTAGTAAACGATCTTGGAATGCGGATTTTATGGCTCGGATAGCTTCGTTAGGTGATTTGGAACTTAGGAGTGTGTTCAGAATATTTTGGTGAGGACCGGTGTAGAATTAGGCTTGAATTGGCGAAAGTTAGTTTTTGGTGATTTCCGGTCGGCAATGGAAAATAGGCTATCAGGGCTGAAATGGAATTCCAGAAGTTGAAACAGGTTCGTAATGTCATTTTTGATATGTCTGCAAAATCTCAGGTCAATCGGAGTTGTTTTGGATAGTTTCGGCATCATTGGAGGATTTTAGAAATTTCAAAGTTCTTAGGCTTGAATTTGATGTGATTTTGGTGTTTTGATGTTATTTTTAGTGCTTCGGGAGTACAACTAAGTTCGAATGATCATATATGAGGTGTTGGTATGTTTGGTTGGGGTCCCGAGGGGCTCGGGATGATTTTGAGTGGTTAACGGGGAGTTTGGAGTGCTTGTGTTGCTGCTGAAGTTGCTGGTGCTGGTGTAACCGCACCTGCGTATGGGTCATCGCAGGTGCGGGCTCGCAGGAGCGGAAGGAGGCTCCGCAGGTGCGAGATTTGGCCAGCCAGGGAAGAGGTCACAGGTGCGGAGTTAGGCCGTTTAATGAAAAGTCACAGGTGCGGTTGTTTTGGCCGCAGGTGCAGTACCGCAGGTACGAGACATGGGCCGCAGATGCGGAACCCCTCGGCAGAAAGTATAAATTAAAACCCTCCGTGACCATTAGACCTTTTAACACCATAGTACGGACAGAGAGCTTTGGGGGCGATTTTTGAAGAGGGAAATCAGTGTTCTTCATAGAGGTAAGTGTTTTGATCATTAAAACTCGTTTATGGGTGATCATAGAGCACAATCTCAGCATTTAATTCATGAAAATCAGTAGAAAAAAGTGGGTTTAGGGATTGAGATTATGAGACCTTTAGGGATTGGTTTGGGGGGTCAAACGAACTCCGATTCTAGTGTTCTTTATATGTACGGACTATGGGATGATAAAGAATATTTTGGTATAAAATTTGTCGNGACCACGCGGGCCCGGGGGTCGGGTTTTGACTAATTTCGGATGTTGAGCTAAAATTGGTACTTTTCAATTGGAATTCATTCCTTAAGCATAAATTGATGATAAAAATCTGAACTTGGTAGATTTGGAGCACTCAGAGGTCGGATTTAGAGGCAAAGGCACTGAGGAATAGTATTTTAGCCGGGTTTAAGGTACGTAACGTTTCCAAAGTTGGTTCTGAGGGTTCGAAACCCCGAGAAAAATAATTTATGACTATTGTTGAGGTGACGCACATGCCAAGTGCGGGGCGTGCAGGCATGCACCGAGTATTTGTGACCTGGCTTATCCCATGGCACCGCTTAGTGATTATTCCCTGATGATATATGTACTTCTATTAATGTGGTAATTGTGAACCTGTTAGAAATCATGTTAAATATAAATGCTAGGCGTCACGCCGAAAATGCTGAGACCCGAGTGGTCGTATATTACTTTCTCATTTTATGATTATTTGATTTCATATACTCAGTCCCGTTATAGCATATCACTTCATATCACAGTGTCAATATTGTTAATTATATGCATACTTATCATTGTCTCGGGCTGATGGATGCATCTGTGATCCATGTGAGTGAGACTGAAGAATAATGACTGAGTGAGGCCGAGAGCCTGTTATTGAGACAGTTATGAGATTGGACTGCACACCGAAGCGATATTAAATCATGTCTTCGTTGGCTTGATATGGCGCTTGGGCCACTAGGGCCCCTCCGGAGTCTTTACACCCCCAGTGAGCGCAATGATGTGAGGGATGGATCTTCCCTGGACATGGATCTTGTCCGAAGTGGATGTTATGTGAGGGATGGATCGTCCCTGGGCATGGATCTTGTCCGAGTGTTGTATTCCGGAGATGGACTTTCTCCGTGGGGATGGATTGGCCTTTTTCCTCAGTACGGAGTGACTACGGTCACCAGTGTTTATGCATATTCCGGGATGGAACTTCCCTGGGCCTGAGAGCCATATATAGTACTGGGTGGACTTCTGTGGGAGAGTTGTGAGAACTATGTGCATATCCACACTGGTTTAATACATATATTTTTATGATGGCATGTAGAGTATACTGGCATACTTGGCATATTTACTCATCTTGATAAACTGTTAGCAAGTCTAAATTCTGTATATTGTTTATTGTAAAATTTTGAGGTTTTGTCCGTCACTACTTCTCAGCCCATAGTTTGGGTTCGTTACTTCTGAGTTGGTGTACTCACGTTACCCCCTGCACCTTGTGTGCAGATCCAGGTACACCGGGACACGGTAGTGGATAATGAGCAGCTGTCTGAGTTTTCATTGGAGTTGTCGAGGTAGCAGCTGGCGATCGCGACCTTGTCTTCTCTTTCTTATTCTACCTCTTGTTCTTTATTTTGAGACAATGTTGTCCATTTCTCCTTTTCTTTAGCTTTATGTTATAGTAGCTCATGACTGAGTGACACCGGATCCAGGGTTGGAGGTTTAAATTTAGTTTTCAAACACTGTTTTTAAACTTCATATTCTTAATATTATCAATAAATTTGTTTAAAATTGTATTTTTACGAGAAATTGAATTTAGCTTAGTTAAAAAGAGCGGCTTGCCTGGTTCCACGACAGGCGCCATCACGACTCCGAAATTAGGTCGTGACAATCTCGCTAATTTCTTCATATCTATTACGCTTCTCTGTGTGATTTACAACTATGTATCTCTTAAAGCCATATTTTTCTTGACTTCTCTCTATTAATTTAGAAGATAGGTGTGTTGTAATGCCATATGATTAATCAAGAGATATCGATTTTTTGAATTTTTTATAAGATTAGTAGGAAGCTGTTAATAACAAAATTGAGATGAGACGGTTACATTTAAGTGTCTACAACTGTTCTTTTTAACTAGAAATGCGTAGAATTTTGAGACAAAGAAGTAGACCAAGAATAATTTCTATAAAATGATTTAGACTTAATTATTTATTAGATAAACATAATTTTTATAATAAAATAATTATCAATAGCATTGTCTTAATTCAATTATTTATAAACGGAACACATCATTAATTTAACTGTGCGAAGTGCGGATAAATTGACTAATTATATATAGAGACGAGGAATTGGATACGCTTTTAGATTATCAACTAGCTTATAGACCATGTACTCAAATTGAATATTGTTTATGTTAGGGATAACAGCACTATATATGATATTAAAGCAACAACGTTGATTACCCAGATCAACATTTTGCTTTATAATTGTAATTGTGGGTGATGGAGGAACTTAGTTTGTATGTATTTTTTTATTGCTTTGATTGTTTCAGATATATGAAAAATTATTGAGATTACAAAATTTTTGATTGACATTAGTGTTTAAGTATAAGAAGGAGAGAAAATAGGTAAGATCGGAGTCTAATAGATTATTTGTATATACTAATGTATTAAGTGATAATTCTTCTACGGGTGTAAATAAGTTTATAATGTAGTATAAATAGGTAAATATTCTAAAAATTGTAAACAGAAAAATGATAAGATTTCAAAATAAAATACCTCTGGAGATAAATTTGGTCGGATAGTAAATACGAGTTCGAAATCATGATTAAACATAGGCCTGTCAAGGATAAAAATATGCATAAATTATACATAGAAGTTGAGTGTAGATTATCATATGTGTGAAAGAATCTTTAATACCTTGATTCAACACAAATTGATCTGATGGGACTTAGAACATATGTGCGATGAATCTGATGATGTTCATATGGCTGTTGGATGCTACAAAAAAAAAACCAAAAAGTAGAATAAAAAAATATATAAATTGGCTTGGACTTATAGCTAACTAAAAGGTGCAATTGTCAAGCTGGTAACTTCAAGCTTTTCATCGTATCAAATATTTCTGTATTATTTTTAATTAAAAATTGACGTTTATATGCCAAAAAAAAAATAACAACAACACCAACTGTGATTACTTTTTGTTGTAGTCAGACAAATATATGAG
>MDKJ01308709.1:0-25231 GCA_005239525.1 Nicotiana knightiana | reverse complement strand
CCCCGCCCCACATCTTGTCAGATAAACCTGAACTCAAAAGTATTCCTTTAAGGGTTCGACTTTTTTCGTTCAGCTACATTTTGTTGGGGAGTATAGGGAGTACTAACCTCATGTATAATACCATTTTTCTCACAAAAAACTTCTATAATATTAGTACTATATTCACCACCTCTATCAGACCTAAGTCTCTTGATTTTCTTGTTTAATTGGTTTTCTACTTCTACTTTGTATTTTAAAAACATGCTTTCAACCTCATCCTTAGACTTAAGAAGATATACTTTAGTGTATCTCGAAAAGTCATCTAAAAAGTGATGTAGTATTTCTTCCCACCCTTACTAACAGTATTCTTAAAATCAGCTAAGTTTGAATGCATTAGTTCAAGAAATTCTGTCTTTCTACTTGTTACATTTTAAAAAGATTTTTTGGTATATTTTGCTTCTATACAAATAGGACACTTAGAAAAATTATCAACATTAATCGTAGAAATTAATTTCATTTTTCTAAGTCTTTTTATAGAAGAAATATTAATATGACCTAGCCTACCATGTAAATATAAGCAAAATTAGAAGTACTTGCATTACTAGTAATCTCTTGAACAATGTTCAGTACAAATAAACCTCCATTGAGGTAACCTTTCCCAACAAAGCCTCCTCCATGAGAAATAACAATTTTATTAGATTCAATAACAAGTTTAAGGCCTGCTTTGTTGAGAAGTGCACTAGAAACTAAGTTTCTACGAAAGGAGGGAACGTACTGAATATTTTTCAAGGCTAAAGTTTTTCCAGAAGTTAACTTAAGAAGAAATTTTCCTTTACCCATAACTCCTTCGGTAGTGGAGTTACCCATGTAAACACACTCACCATCAGTAGACTCTTCAAAGTCATGGAACAATTCCTTGTTGGCGCAGAGGTGTCTTGAAGCGCTTGTGTCCAGTATCCAATCAGTCTTGTTAGCCACCATATTCGCCTCAACAACCACAGCAGCAATCACATCACCACATTCAGTAAGGTTATCTTGGGCTGTAATTTTCCCTCCCTGCTTCGAGCTTTGTCCTTGTCTTTGGCTGCACTGGAAAGCCTTGTGACCAATTTTTCCACAGACATAGCAAGGTCCTTAGACTTTTGGATTTGGCCCTCCAGTTTATTGAAGTAATTCTGCTTCTTTACATATCCTTTACTCTGGCCTTTCTTCTATTTGCCTTTAAACCTGTCTTTCACAAAAGTACTAGCAGATTCCACAAGGTTAGCTTTAGAAGAATTAAGAGAGAGAAATTTCATCTTATCCTTAATTCGTTCTGCCTCCTCATCTTTGAGACGGTTTGCTTCCTCATTCCTCATGTGACTGATCAATTCTTGAAGAGTTAAGTTTTTCTTCTTGTGTTTCAGTTGATTCCTATAATCACTCCAGGAAGGTGGAAAATTTCAAGCAGAATAGTAGCTTGAAGAATCTCACACATCTCAATGCCTTCGTTCAGAACATCAGCAGTCAAATTCTCATACTCGTGAACCTGCTCCATGATTGGCTTATCATCAACCATCTGAAACTTCATCCACTTTCCAACTACATACTTCTTTTTCCCTGCATCATCCGCACCATATTTCTTCTCCAAACTGTCCCATATGACCTTAGTAGATTTATAATTTATAAACAAATCAAAGAGATTATTAGTCATATCGTTAAGCAGATACCCTCGAACAATTTTATTATCCTTTTCAAATTTCTTTTTAGCAGCATCATCAACAACAACAGTAGCAATTATGTTAGAACTATCAGCAACATTAGTACTATTGGAAACAACATCAGCAGAAGGTTTGTTAAACAATACGTAATCAACTTCCAATTGTTCAAAGAAAATTAGAAGTTTTTAGGACCAACGCTTATAATTGTTGCAATCTAAAGGCTCAAGCTTTGACAGATCAGGAAATGTTTGTTCAAACTAGTAGCTATTAGTCAATATTATTTATGAAATTGCTTTCAAAGTGTAAGAAAAAAATAGTAGATAATATTGACCAAGAATAGAAATAACTAATCGAATAAATACTGTATCATGGAAAGCCACTGCCTTGAAAGCGATTGGTCTGACTGGGTGCAAATCATTAAGACTGGTCGTTCCTGTGATGACACAAAGGGTCATTCCGTGTTTTAGGACTTTATTCCATGTTCATTAGCCTTAAAAATATTAGAATTTTCCTCTTCGATTTGTGGGAACAGTCCGGGCGTAATTTCAAAAAACATTTGTGTGAAAAATAGAATAAATAATGAATTTTGAATTTAAAATAATTTTTAGTTGACTTTGATCAACGTTTTGAGTAAATGAACCCGCACCCGTGTTCCGACGGTCCCGGTGGGTCCGTAATAAAATATGGGATCTGGGCGTATGCCCGGAATTGAATTCCGAGGTACATAGCCCGAGAAATTTATTTCTAACTAAAATTGAACTTCAGAAAAATCTATGATTTTAAAGTATGCATTTAATGGTTAATCTTGACAGTATCGGGTGTTTAGGTGTCATTTTAGCGATTTGATCGCACGAGCAAGTCCGTATGATGTTTTTAAACTTGTGTGCATATTTGGTTTGGAGCCCCATGGGATCGGGTGCCATTCGAGCGATGCCTGAGTTAAGTTAAAACTCAACTAAGGTTGTTGGTGCACCAGTTTTGGTGTGCCCGCACGTGCGAGACTTTGGTCGTAGGCGCGAGCGCCAGCCTGCAGGTGCGACCCAGGCCAGCTTTCTTTGTTCCACAAATACAGACTCCCCATCGCAGGAGCGGGACCGCAGAAATGGAAACCCGTCCACAGATGCGACCCCAAGGGCTCAGTCCCATTCCGCAGAAGCGACCTGTTGTCCACACGTGCGGACGCACAGATGCGGCCCAAGCACCGCAGGTGCGAGGGTCGGGCAATGAGTTCATTTAATTAGAACTCCAGCCCTTTTGTTCTTATATTCAAAGGAGTAGACGACCTAGGGAGATTTCTTTAAGGAAATTTCTTCCCCAAAACGTAGGTAAGCGTTCTTTAACTTGTTTCTTTCAACCTTTTTCTTCTATTTACAAGAATTAAACCTAGAATCTAGAAATTTTATAGTAGAAATTAGGGATTTTGGGTAGAACTAGTGACTTTTGAAAAATTGGGAATTTGACCTCAATTTGGGGTCGGGTTTCGAAACCAATTGCATATTCGGGCTCGGGGGTGAATGGGTAATCAGGTTTTGGTCCGAATTTCATATTTTGACCAAGCCGGCCTGGGGTCGGTTTTTGATCTTTTGGGGAAAACGGGAAATCAGTAGAATTACTCATTTAATTTGATTCCTTTAGCGATAATTGATGTTATTAAGTTTATATTGGCTAGTTACGTGTGCTTCGGAGGTGGAAAATAGAGGAAAAGAAATAGTTGACATTGAGTTGGTCGTTGGATCGAGGTAAGTGTTTGGTTAACTTCGACTTGAGGGATTAGGATCCCTGACTTATGTGTTGATGAAAATTCATGTGTGAGGCGTATAGGTGAGGTGACGAGTAACTATGCGCCACCAAATTATCTGTTTAGCCTGTTCCCTTTCCCCGCCCCCAATTTATTACCTTCTTTCCTTAATCGCTCCCTGCTTATTGATTCTCCTATGTCTAATTGCTTCATGTTAGATGTTGTTTCTTATTTTAACTATTATTTTTTTCCGTGTTTTCACTATGTTATACTATTGGTTTAAACTGTCTTGTCGGTGTTTCATAGCATATTTCGGTTGGTCTTGTTGTGTCGTACAAGTTGGTGAAGTTTTCTTAATTGTATAGCTCTTCGTTTACATTGGTTAAGACATAAATATTGGGAAGGATTTTGATCTAAATTGTGAAACTCTTATTATGAGTGGTGAAATGTGATTGTCTGGTGGGATCGGGTTGCACGCTGCAACAAGGAGTAATAAGGGTGGACAAGTGGGATCGGGTTGCACGCCGCAACAGGAGGAATATAATAAGGGTGATGTGTGTGTGTGTATTGAGGAGTAATAAGGGTGGACAGGTGGGATCGGGTTGTACGCCGCAACAAGGAGTAATAAGGGACAATGTTCATGTAGTCACTGGTTATATGATGGAAACCGGAATACACACTGCTCTATTTTGTTGTTTTCATATTCTGCTCCAACTGTGACTTAATTCCTGTAATGTGGAAATTCTCTTAAGGATTGGTTATAGCTGTTACTTATTTATTTACTGCGAGTTACTGTTTCATCTCGTTTAGTATTTCCTTTTTGTTGTATTATAGACTGTAAACAGGTTATATTATAAACGCCCTGCCATAGTCTTACCACTACCTTGTCGAGGTTAGGCTCGGCACTTACCAATACACGGGGTCGGCTGTACTGATACTACACTCTGCACTTTCTATGAAGATTTTGGAGCAGACTGTGGCTGATCGAGATGTCGGTTGCTAGCATTCACCAGGAGACCCAAGGTAGACCTGCAGGCGTGCGCAGGCCCTGGCGCCCCCTTCTGTGTTCTTCATTCTGTTTCATTATCTTTCTAGACAGATATACTTATCTTTCAGACCAATGTTTGTAGTATTCATAGAATGTTCATGAATTGTGACACCGGTTCTGGGTGGTAGAATAGTTTGTGATTAAGCAGTATTTATTTTATTTCGCATTCGTGATCACATGTTTTTAACTGTTTACTTATGTTCAATTAATTGCAAAGGAAAATGGTAGCTAAATTCTAACATTAGCTTGCCTAGCAAGTGTGATGTTAGACGCCATCAAGATCCCTATGGTTGGGAATTTGGGTCGTGACAAGTTGGTACCAGAGCACTAGGTTGCCTAGGTCTTACAATTCATGGAAAATCTTAGTAGAGTCTGGGGGATCGGTACGGAGATGTCTGTACTTATCTCCCAGAGGCTATAAGTTAGGAACAAGTTAATTTTTATTCATCTCTGTCGTGCGATTCTTGTTATCCCAATATTGATCGAACTCTTCTATTATTATTCTCTCGCAGATGGCGAGAACGCGTACTGCTTCCTCCGTTGATCAGCAGCCGGATCCTCCAGCAGCAGCAGCTCCTACGAGGGGCAGAGGCCGAGGCCGTGCCAGAGGCCGAGGTAGGGGCAGGGTTCAGCCTAGAGCCCGAGCAGCAGCCCCAGCTGTGGAGCCTCAGGTTGAGTTCGATGAGGAGGATCCAGCTCAGACCGTTCCGGTAGGACCAGCTTAGGTCCTAGAGGGGTTTATTGCTACCCTGGTACTTCAGGATGCTTTGGTCCGACCAATGGGCCTTATGGAGAGTGTAGCTCAGACTGGCGCATTCCCCGTGGCACCAGCCGTATCTCAGGCTGGAGGAGGAGCCCAGACTCTTACCACTTACACTCCGGAGCAGATGGCTCCCCAGTTTTAGACCTCAGCTGCTCATCCAGTTGGGGTAGTTCAGCCAGTTGCTGCAGCACCGCCCGTTGATGGGGCAGCTATGTCCTCCAATGCTTTGTGGAGGTTGGATAGGTTTATCAAGTTGTCCCCGGTTCATTTCAGTGGTGCCACTTCAGAGGAACCCCAGGAGTACCTTGATAGCCGCCATGAGGTTCTTCGGAACATGGGCATTTTGGAGACCAATGGGGTTGACTTTGCTGCCTTTCAAATGACTGGTTCCGCCAAGAAATGGTGGAGATATTATTTGTTGACTAGACCAGCTGGGTCGCCTGCTCTCACTTGGGATCAGCTCTCACATCTCTTCTTGGAGAAGTTTCTGCCTATTACTACGAGAGAGGAGCGCTGCCGTCAGTTCGAGCGTCTTCAGCAGGGTAGCATGACTGTCACCTAGTACGAGACTCGTTTCGTGGATTTGGCCAGAAATGCTATACTTTTGCTTCCCGCGGAGAGAGAGAGAGAGGGTTCGGAGATTTATTGAGGGTCCTGCTCAGCCTATCAGGTTGCAGATGGCTAAGGAGACTAGTAGTGAGATTTCTTTCCAGGATGCGGCCAATGTGGCCAGGCGGGTAGAGATGGTTCTTAGACATGGAGGTCAGAGGTCAGATAAGATACCTCATCATTCTGGTGGGTTCAGCGGTGCCTCATCTGGAGGCAGGGGTAATTTTGGTAGAGGTCATCCTCCTAGTCCGTTCCATTCAGCTCTTCAGGCATCCCACAGTGCTCCAGGTGGTCGTGGTTCTTATGTACCTTCTTCTGTGCAGCCAACCTACAATGTACCACCAGCTCCTATCAGAGCACCTCCTCTTCAGAGTTATTATCGTGGTCAGCCGACTCGTCAGGGTCAGTCTCAGTTCTCACAGCCTGAGTATCAGGATAGGTGTTTTGAGTGTGGTGATTATGGGCATGTTCGGAGGACTTGTCCGAGATTATCAGGTGTTCAGCCACAACATCAGGGTTCTCGTGCCCCGGTTCCAGCACCAGCTGCTACATCGCCTTCTCCGCCAGCCAGAGGTAGGGGTCAGGTAGCCAGAGGTAGGGGCCAGATTGTTAGAGGTGGAGGCCAGGCTGCTAGAGGTGGAGGTCCACCAGTCAGAGGTCGTCCCAGAGATATGATTCAGGGTGGTGGGGCCCAACCCTGGTGTTATGCATTCCCAACTAGACCTGAGGTTGAGTCCTCTGATGTTGTTATCTCAGGTACTGTTTCAGTTTGCAGTAGGGATACTTCAGTCCTATTCGATCAAGGGTCTACTTACTCTTACGTATCTTATTTTGATTCATATTTGGTTGTGCCCCTGTATATGTTTCCACTCCCGTGGGGGATGCTATTGTGGTAGATCGAGTTTATCTCTCGTGCGTGGTCGTTATTGGGGGTCTTGAGACCAGTGTAGATTTTTTTCTTCTTGATATGGTCGATTTCGATGTTATATTGGGCTTGGATTGGTTGTCTCCTTATCACGCTATCTTGGATTGTCATGCCAAGACAATGACCTTAGCCTTGCCGGGGTTGCTTCGATTAGAGTGGAGAGGGACTTCTGGCCATTCTTCCAACAGGGTCATTTCTTATATGAAGGCTCGGCGTATGGTCGAGAAGGCGTGTTTGGCCTATTTGGAATATGTTCGTGATTCTAGTGTTGAGGTTCCTTCTATGGATTCTGTGCCTATTGTTCGTGAGTTTCCTGAGGTATTTCCAGCAGACCTGTCGGGGATGCCACCCGACAGGGATATTGACTTTTGCATTGATGTGGCTCCGGGCAACCAACCCATTTCTATTCTGCCATATCGGATGGCCCCACCAGAATTGAAGGAACAGTTGCAGGACTTGCTTGATAAGGGTTTCATTAGACCTAGTGTCTCGCCCTGGGGTGCACCGGTGTTATTTGTGAAGAAGAAGGATGGGTCAATGAGGATGTGTATAGATTATATGCAATTGAACAAAGTCACTATAAAGAACAAGTATTTGTTGCCGAGGATTGATGATTTGTTTGATCAGCTTCAGGGTGCCAAAGTGTTTCCAAAGATTGACTCGAGATCTGGCTACCATCAGTTGAGGATTAGGGTGTCTGATGTCCCTAAGACAGCTTTTCGGACTGGGTATAGGCACTGTGAGTTTTTGGTGATGTCCTTTGGGTTGACTAATGCCCCAGCATCATTTATGGACTTGATGAACCACGTGTTCAAGCCTTATCTGGATTCATTTGTGATTGTGTTTATTGATGACATTTTGATATACTCTCGCAGTTGGGAGGAGCATGAGCAGCACCTTCGGATAGTGCTCCAGACCTTGAGGGATAGTCAGCTGTATGCTAAATTTTCAAAGTGCGAGTTTTTATTGGATTCAGTTGCTTTCTTGGGTCACGTCGTATCAGCAGAGGGTATTCAGGTGGATCCTAAGAAGATTGAGGCAGTCAAGAAATGGCCTCGACCCACTTCAGCTACATAGATCAAGAGCTTCTTGGGTTTGGCGGGTTATTACCATCGGTTTGTGGAGGGATTTTCATATATAGCAGCCCCGATGACTAAGTTGACTCAGAAGGGTGCCCCGTTCAGATGGTCGGACGAGTGTGAGGTGAGCTTTCAGAAGCTCAAGACAGCATTGACTACAACACTGAATGTTGGTATTGCCATCAGGTTCAGGATCTTACATGGTATATTGTGATGCCTCTTGTGTTAGGCTCGGAGCGGTATTGATGCAGGAGGGTAGGGTGATAGAATATGTGTCTCGGCAGTTGAAGGTTCATGAGAAGAATTACCCAGTTCATGACTTAGAGTTGGCAGCCATTGTTCATGCGCTGAAGATTTGGAGGCACTACCTTTATGGCGTGCCATGTGAAGTTTTCACGGATCATCGCAGCCTTCAGTATTTGTTCAAGCAGAAGGATCTCAATTTGAGGCATAGGAGATGGTTAGAGCTATTGAAAGACTATGATATCACGATATTGTATCATCCGGGAAAGGCCAATGTGGTGGCCGATGCATTGAGTAGGAAGGCAGTGAGTATGGGCAGCCTTGCTTTCATTCCGGTCGGTGAGAGACCACTAGCTTCAGATATTCAGACTTTGGCCAATCAGTTTGTGAGGCTGGATATTTCAGAGCCTCACCGTGTTTTGGATTATACAATCACTCGGTCTTCTTTGTTTGAGCGTATCAGAGATCGGCAGTATGACGACCCTCACTTGATGGTCCTTAGGGACACAGTTCGGTGCGGTGGTGCCAAGCAGGTTACAGTTGGAGATGACGGTGTTTTGAGGATGCAAGGTCGTATGTGTGTGCCTAATGTTGATGGGCTTCGTGAGTTGATCCTTGAGGAGGCTCACAGTTCTCGGTATTCTATTCAGCCAGGCGTTGCCAAGATGTACCAGGACCTACGGCAACATTATTAGTGGAGGAGGATGAAAAAAGATATAGTTGCTTATGTGGCTCGGTGCCTGAATTGTCAGCAGGTGAAGTATGAGCATCGGAGACCCGGTGGTTTGCTTCAGCAGATGGAGATTCCTGAGTGGAAGTGGGAGCGTATCACTATGGACTTTGTTGTTGGACTCCCACGGACTCAGAGGAAGTTCGATGCGGTGTGGGTTATTGTGGATAGGCTGACTAAGTTAGCACACTTCATTCATGTGGCATTTTCTTATTCCTTGGAGCGGTTAGCAGAGATTTATATTAGGGAGATCATTCGTCTTCAAGGTGTGCCCGTGTCTATAATTTGCAATCGAGGTACGCAGTTTTACCTCACATTTTTTGAGGGCAGTACAGTGTGAGTTGGGTATGCGGGTCGAGTTGAGCACAGCATTTCATCCTCAGATGGACGGACAGTCTGAGCGTACCATTCAAATTTTGGAGGATATGATTCGTGCCTGTGTTATTGACTTTGGAGGTTCTTGGGACCATTTCTTGCCATTAGCGGAGTTTGCCTACAATAATAGCTACCTGTCGAGCATTCAGATGGCTCCCTATGAGGCATTATATGGTAGACGGTGTAGATCGTCAGTTGGGCGGTTTGAGTCGGGCGAGGCTCCTTTGTTGGGTACAGGTTTAGTACAGGAGGCCTTGGACAAGGTCAAGATTATTCAGGATCGCCATCGTTCAGCTTAGTCCAAAAAAAAGAGTTATGCCGACCGCAGAGTTCGTGATGTGGAATTCATGGTCGGGGAGAGATTATTGTTTCGGGTGTCGCCCATGAAGGGTGTCATGAGATTTGGGAAGAAGGGCAAGTTGAGCCCTAGGTATATCGGGTCGTTTGAGATTCTTGAGAGAATGGGGGAGGTGGCTTATAGACTTGCGTTGCCTCCAGGGTTATCCTCGGTTCATCAAGTATTTCATGTGTCCATGCTCCGGAAATATCATGGTGACCAGTCCCGCGTATTAGATTTCAGCTCTGTCCAATTGGACAAGGATTTGACTTATGAGGAGGAGTCGGTAGCCATTCTAGACCGGCAGGTTCGACAGCTGAGGTTGAAGGGTTACCCATTAGTTCGAGTGCAGTGGAGAGGTCAGCCTGTTGAGGCAGCTACTTGGGAGGCCAAGCTGGACATGCGGAGTAGATATCCACACTTGTTCGCTAGTTCAAGTACTTTTCTATGTCCGTTCGAGTACGAACGTTTGTTTTAGAGGTGGAGATTGTGATGACCCAAAGGGTCATTCCGTGTTTTAGGACTTTATTCCATGCTCATTAGCCTTAAAAATCTTAGAATTTTCCTCCTCGATTTGCGTGCATAGTCCGGGCGTAATTCCGGAAAGCATTTGTGTGAAAAAATAGAAGAAATAATGATTTTTGAAATTTAAAATGATTTTTAGTTGACTTTGGTCAATATTTTGAGTAAACGGACCCGGACCCAAACCAGTGTTCCGACGGTCCCGGTGGGTCCGTAATAAAATATGAGATCTGGGCGCATGCCCAAAATCGAATTCCGAGGTCCATAGCCCGAGAAATAAATTTTTAACTAAAATTGAATTTTAGAAAAATCTATGGTTTTAAAGTATGCGTTTAATGCCTAATCTTGACAGTATCAGGCCTGTATTTTGGTTCCGGAGCCCAGTACAGATTCATTATAATATTTAAACCATGTCTGTAAAATTTGGTGAGAAACAGAGTTCATATGACGTGATTCGGGCCCTCGGTTGATAAAATAGAAGCTTTAAAGTGTTCTTGTGAATTTCATTGATTTTTGATACTAAATCCGTAGTTTTAGGTGTCATTTTAATAATTTGATCGCACGAGCAAGTCTGTATGATGTTTTTAAACTTGTGTGCATGTTTGGTTTGGAGCCTCGAGGGCTCGGGTGCCATTTGAGCGATGTGCGAGTTGAGTTAAAACTCAACCAAGGTTGCTGGTGCACCAGTCCTGGTGTGCTCGCACCTGCGAGCCTTTGGCCGCAGGTGCGAGCGCCAGCCCGCAGGTGCGACCCAGGCCAGCTTTATCTGTGGACTCCCCATCACAGGAGCGGGACCGCAGAAGCGAAAACCCATCCGCAAATGCGGCCCCAAGGGCCCAGTCCCATTCCGCAGAAGCGACCTCCTGGCCGCACGTGCGGACGCGCAGATGCGGGCCAAGCACTGCAGGTGCGAGGGTCGGGCAGTGAGTTTATTTAATTAGAACTCCAGCCCTTTTGTTCTTATATTCAAAGGAGTAGACGACCTAGGGCGATTTATTTAAGGAAATTTCTTCCCCAAAATGTAGGTAAGCGTTCTTTAACTTGTTTCTTTCAACCTTTTTCTTCTATTTACAAGAATTAAACCTAGAATCTAGGAATTTTATGGTAGAAATTAGGGGTTTTGGGTAGAATTGAGGACTTTTTAAAAATTGGGAATTTGACCTCAATTTAGGGTCAGGTTTCGAAACCAATTGCATATTCGGGCTCAGGGGTGAATGGGTAATCGGGTTTTGGTCCGAATTTCATATTTTGACCAAGCGGGCCCGGGTTCTATGTTTGATCTTTTGGGAAAAATGAGAAATCAGTAGAATTACTCATTTAATTTGATTTCTTTAGCGATAATTGATGTTATTAAGTTGATATTGGCTAGATATGTGTGGTTCGGAGGTGGAAAATAAAGGAAAAGCAATAATTGAGCATTGAGTTGGCCGTCGGATCGAGGTAAGTGTTTGGTCTAACTTCGACTTGAGGGATTAGGATCCCGACTTATGTGTTGTATGAAAATTCATGTGTGAGGCGTATAGGTAAGGTGACGAGTACCTATGCGCCACCAAATTATTTGTTTAGCCTGTTCCCTTTCCCCGTCCCCAATTTATTACCTTCCTGCCTTAATTGCTCCCTGCTTATTGATTCTTCTATGTCTAATTGCTTCATGTTAGATGTTGTTTCTTATTTTAACTATTATTTATTTTTCCGTGTTTTCACTATGTTATATTATTGGTTTAAACTGTCTTGTCGGTGTTTCATAGCATATTTCGGTTGGTCTTGTTGTGTAGTAAAAGTTGGTGAAGTTTTCTTAATTGTCTAGATTTCCGTTTACATTCGTTGAGACATAAATATTGTGAAGGGTTTTGATCTAAATTGTGAAACTCTTATGATGAATGGTGAAATGTGATTATCTGGTGGGATCGGGTTGCACGCCGCAACAAGGAGTAATAAGGGTAGACAGGTGGGATCGGGTTGCACGCCTCAACAGGAGGAATAAGAGTGATGTGTGTGTGTGTGTGTATGTGTGTGTGTGTGTGTATATATATATTGAGGAGTAATAAGGGTGGACAGGTGGGATCGGGTTGTTGAGGAGTAATAAGGGTGGACAGGTGGGATCGGGTTGCACGCCTCAACAGGAGGAATAAGGGTGATGTGTGTGTGTGTGTGTGTGTGTGTGTGTATATATATATATATATATTGAGGAGTAATAAGGGTGGACAGGTGGGATCGGGTTGCACGCCTCAACAGGAGGAATAAGGGTGATGTGTGTGTGTGTGTGTGTGTGTGTGTGTATATATATATATATATATTGAGGAGTAATAAGGGTGGACAGGTGGGATCAGGTTGCACGCTGCAACAAGGAGTAATATGGGGGAATGTTCATGTTGTCACTGGTTATATGATGGAAACTGGAATACACACTGCTCTATTTTGTTGTTTTCATATTCTGCTCCAACTGTGACTTAATTCTGTAACGTGGAAATTCTCTTAAGAATTGGTTATAGTTGGGTTACTTATTTATTTACTGCGAGTTACTGTTTCATCTAGTTTAGTATTTCATTTTTGTTGTATTATACAATGCAAACAGGTTATATTATAAACCCCTTATCGTAGCCTTGCCACTACTTCGTCGAGGTTAGGCTCGGCACTTGCCAGTACATGGGGTCGGTTGTACTGATACTGCACTCTGCACTTTCTATGAAGATTTTGGAGCAGACTGTGGCTGATCGAGAGGTCGGTTGCTAGCATTTACCAGGAGACCCAAGGTAGACCTGCAGGCGTCCGCAGGCCCTGGCGCCCCCTTCTGTGTTCTTCATTCTGTTTCATTATCTTTCTAGACAGATATACTTATCTTTCAGACCAATGTTTGTAGTATTCATAGAATGTTCGTGAATTGTGACACCGGTTCTGGGTGGTAGAATAGTTTGTGATTAAGCAGTATTTATTTTATCCTGCATTCGTGATCGCATGTTTTAAACTGTTTACTTATGTTCAATTAATTGCAAAGGAAAATGGTAGCTAAATTCTAACATTGGCTTGCCTAGAGAGTGTGATGTTAGACGCCATCACGATCCTTATAGTTGGGAATTTTGGTCGTGGCAGCTCCCCAAGGTTCCACAGTACTTCCAAACACGTGCACTCGTGGCTGAAAGTTTGGAGTTTGCGAAAAAAGAATTGCCTAGGAAAAATAGGAAGAACAATAGTCTTTTGAGAGGATGAGAGTATAATATTTTTGGTTGGTATTTTATCTCACAAATGATGTGTTTATATAGTTTTCTTCCATCAGAAAATTGTAAGAGGCCAAATGTGAGTTAATGTTATGTAACATTTATTTTGGTTTAATGACAAAATTGTCATGAAGACAGTAACTTCAAACCTGCTGAAAAGTTGTATCTTTTCACAAACGAAGTCACAAAAGTTAAGAAACTATCATATGAATGAATGTGAACCATTTATGAAGTAGTAACTTCATTCTTCCACTCTGCATACACATAAAATCTAGAAATATTACAACAAATTAATGGTGGAGAGGTATGACAATTGATCACGGATTGATGGTAGATTAGAAGTGTTCTTTATTCTTTGCATTATCAAATTAAAGTAACGCCTAAAGAGGACTAATACCAACAATATATGATGAATGTGAAGACACTTTTTGGGGCACAATGCCTTTATTTGCTTTTCTTAATTACCTTAAAGACTTGTTAGGAACTGCATCGTTCAGATCGGTTCCTTGTTGTAACGACTCCTTTTAAATCTTCCGCTTAATATATATCTCGTTGTTTTAGCAAAAAAGAAAAAAATGACTCCTGGTATAAAAGAAAGCGGCTGAAGCAAACTCGATGGTACTCCCTCTGTTCACCTTTACTTGACACGTTTTGACTTTTCACGCCCCTTAAGAAATAATAAATGAAGTGCATAATTTCACATGATACCCATATTAATTGATGCATATTTTATTGGATTTGAGAAAATGATTTGAAATGAGTAATAAATACTATGGGTATAACATGGAAAAAAAATTTGTCTTCTTTTTATATGCGAAAAAATGACAAGTAAAAATAAAAAATTATTTTTAATATACATGTCAAATAAAAGTGAACGAAAAGAGTATAAAAAATGACTCCCGGTATAAAATGACTCTTGTGCCGAATTATGATGGTCAAGGTATTAGAAAAATAGCACGAGGTCCAACAATATAATCTCAAGCAAACTCCAAATAGCTTGCAACACAATAATGGTATCAGACAAGAACTAGTGGATTATATTTGATTATCTACAGGGGCATAGAATGTCACGGAGCTGATTCTTTCAGAGAGTATTATTTATTGGTAGCATGAAACAAGATTGGCAATGTACAAAAGGGTATAACGAATGAATGCTCATGACACTAATAAAAATGACTATGGAGCGACTCTAAGAGTTCATAAGAAAAGACGATAACAAATAAATAAACACTTTGCCCACGCGAACAAGTGCGGGGCTGACGAGGAACTAGCAAATCGTGTACTCTAATTAATAAAATTTTAGCTCGTATCAACTATTGTCTCTGTAAAAAAAATAGCGGGGAGTGAGTCGCTAGCTCAGAGAGTAATAACACTTAACCACAGTCATCTTTAATTGGGGACAAGTCAGAAAGCATGCATGTTTAATAATAATCAGAAACTATCATAAAAATAAATTGCCCTCTCAAAAACGATAAATATAATCAGTCTATTCATGTACTTCCTATGGCAGAAATCAATTTAACAAATTGATAATAAACATGGTATACACTGTCTCATAGCAAATCTATATTTGGGAGGTTTCCAAGAAAGGATAATGTAATATGTATCACTGTGTGGACCCCTTCGTAGAAGGAGTCAAATATAACTTGTAGGTCCCTACTCCAGGGAAAACTGTAATTGTATGCTAGTTCTACCTTCCCACTAGCGAGGGCTATAATTGTAATCGGTAATCTGTAAATACAAGGTGCACCAGGTCTAACGAACCCGACGTTAGCTACGGGTTCCTTCAAAGTCTCCTCTCATTTATACTTTTCTTTGTAAACAGTAAATATTCACATGGAAGCATTTTAAAAATAGTACAGGGCATTTCAATTCTTATCAAATCATGTAACCATATCTCAATTAATAGTAAAACATGTCTAGTAACAGTGAGAACTTTTTAAATAACTGTAAACATCTCAAGTAAACTACTCAGTACCTTATCAAGTAAAGGACTTGTCCCGCATGCAATTTCAAACATTCGGTAACACATTTTATTTTCAAAATATAGTATAAACCATGCAGGTTATGAAAACACAAATTGTGGTAAGATTACTACTCATTGTACTCATGCCGAAATACTAAACTCGTCACCTTGGACGACCTTGTACGACTTCCTTCAATCAATCTATAATCACATCAACATCGATCTCATGTTAATTTTCTTGATTAAGATAATTTATAGCTAATTTAGGACGCTAAGCCCCCGGGTTTCATATTTGAAACTTAATTCGTCAAATTGTATTTATCCATGCTATTAGTAATTCAACTAATCCATAATCTAACTTACTCATATTATATGAAAGTCAAATTTATGATCATGGGTTGGAGATTACCTTTCAAAGCTTGATTTTCTATTTATTTGTTTCCCCTGCATGAGGCGTTACTAAATAAGAGCCAAGAATTTCCTTATTTTCTTTAATCGTTATAACTTTGATGCCAAATACAATTCTCAATCCCCCTTTTAATCACGTCCCCTTTGATTGCAAAAAGAAGGTTTGTGAAAGCTTCCTGCAATAAAAATATTCATAGCTTCTGCCAAAATTTAAATTCTTTGATTCTTCTCTTCCTTCTTCTTATTCTTATTTTGTTCCTTTCTAATTTCTTTTCTTCTTCCTCTCTATGAATTTGCCTTATTTTCTACTCATGCTCTTTCACTCGAAAGAGAGGCGCAAGCCTCACGTTTTGTTCTCAAAAGTGGCTGCCCAAAACTCTTTCCCCAAATCTCTTTTACTTATTTTCCTTTTTTTTCCTGATGCTAATTTAGGTTTCTGATGGGCTAAGACCCACTTGTATATTTTTTTTTCCAATTTGTTATTTTTTTTGTTAATTATGTAAATACCCTTACTTTAATAAGGGGTATTACATCCTCCCCCTTATGAAATTCGGTCTCCGAATTTAAAATAGGCGTATTTGTAAATTGAAATAAGGATACTTGATTCGTAGTGTCATCCACTTCTCAAGTAATTTTTTTTTTTACGACATGATTTCTCCATAAGACTTCTAGAACATAACGTCTTCTTCTTTTTTTTCCATAACTAACTTACTTGTCTATCAACAACAACTATCAGCTCCTCCTCATAAGACACATTCTCAATTAACTGTAAAGTCGGTGGTTCACGCACTAGAGAGGAGTATATATTTTCTTAGCATAAAAATATAAAACACTTGAATAATGAAAGACAACTCAAGAGGAAGTACCAAATGATATACCAGAGCTCCCACTTGGTCAAGTATTTCGTACGAACCTTTAAAACTCGGGCGCAACTTACCTTTTTTTTTAAAGCACATTACACCTTTCGTAGGAAAAACTCGTAGGGACACACTACCCAAAATTGTGAAAACTAAGTCCATTATCCTCTTATCCGCATAAGACTTTTGTCTATTATGAGTTGTGAGCAATCTGATCACTGGAACTTGTTAATAGCTTCTTGTACTAAGTCGGGTCCTAATAAGTTAGTCTCATCGGCTTCAAACCATATGATAGGAGAACAACATCATATACTATACAAGGCTCCATACGGTGCCACCTAAATACTAGATTGAAAGCCATCATTGTAGGAAAATTAAGCTATAGATATATAAGAGTGCAAGCTACCTCCAAACTTAAAATGTAAGTTCTCTACATATACTTCAAGATTTTCATATCACGTTCAGACTGCTCACCTATCAGCTGATAAAATAGGGTACTAAGATCTATCTACTCATGTAACCAATGTTTACTGGAAAGATTGTCAAAATCGTGTGTAAATTGTGATCTTCTATCAGAAATGATAGGCAATATACCCCATATAGTTCGACAATTTTTCATTCATGTATATTTGAGTATATTTATCCTCAGTGTGCGAAGTTTTGACCGGCAAAAGTGTGCCTACCATATAAGCCAATTTCAATTACCCACATATAATTATAACTTCTAATTGTTTAATGTAATTTTGTCATAGAATTCACTTTGATTCTATTTTATTATCACTTTGGAATCTCGAGTTGTTGTAGCGTGCATGCGAGTCGCAAATGTTGACATGCTAACAAGTTTAAACTTTTGGAAACAAGGTTAAGTTAATCTTCCTCCTTTCTTTTTCCATAAATATAATTTTTTTCTAGTCATGGTACATTTTATTAGGATCTGGATGTACATCGTATCTAGGATTGTGAGCTCTTCAAGAATAACTCGTCTTAACACATCTACATCTAGTACACAAAACTAGTTACCGAGTCGAGAATACAATTTCTGTCAATAGTTATATCCTTCTTTTACGATCTAGAACCTCATCTTGATATTTGCATAATCTCTCATCTATATATTGAGTGGCATTTATGCGCTATATTAATAAAGACTTTACTTGAACACAAGCCAACAATGGCTCTGAAGTTTTTCACACTAAATCCGACACCTGTACCATTTAGTTTGTGCATATTCTTAACCAAAAGTCTCGTATAGGAGCTATATGTGCTAAACTACCCCACAATTTTTATTTTTTTATTTTTACTTAATGCATTGGCCACAACAATGGCATTTCCAGGATGATATAGAATAGTGCAATAATTATAGTCCTTAAATAGTTTTATCTATCTACCTTGCTAAAAATTCAAATGTCTCTACTAGAAGGCGTATTTCAGGCTCCTGTGGTCTATAACATCTGGCAAATTTCATTGTACAAATAGTGTCTCTAAATCTTCAGAGAAAATACAATTACGGCAATCTCCAAATCATAGGTGGGATAGTTCTGATTGTACCTCTTTAGATGTATTGAAGCATAACCTATCACATGATCAGTCTACATGAGAACATATCCTAATCTGACAGTCGAAGCATTACATAACATTGTAAATCCTCTAGAACATGATGATAAGGCTAATATTGATGTCACGACCCAAAATCCTTTGAAAGGTCGTGATGGCGCCGGACACCTCTGTCAGGCAAGCCAACACTAAAAGTTAATTAAGTTTCTATTTTGGTATTTTGAAATCATTACTTTTCATTACATTATATAATAATCAATAAACTTTACTGAGTAAATAACAATGTCTTAACAAATTTAATTAACAAATAGATCCCAAAGTCATCCCAGAACCCACTATCACAAGTGCATGAGCAATTTCTAGGAAATAAATGTAATACAATAACTGTCCGGAATACAAACTGGACAGAACAGAAAATACAATACTCTGAAGGAGACTCTGTTGGATGCAGGCCGTCTCAGGGGATGCAGCTCACCTAAGTCTCCATATCAACCATGTCGTTGCGTCAAGCTAGGCCACTATACATACATGTGTCTTTGCAATAAAATGCACAACAAGTGTAGTATGAGTACAAAATTACGTGTACCCAGTAAGTATCCTGCCTAACCTCGAAGAGGTAGTAACGAGAGGTCGACTTTAACACTTACTAGAGGTCAAATAATATCAGATACAGTAACGAAATGAATAAGTACGAAACAGGGCAAATATATGAAATAACAGGTATAAATTACGTGATACTTTTCCCTTCTTCTTTTTCACAACTTACTCAACTCTCAACTAGAAAGTTCCCTTCGTATCGGAGCATATACATAGATACAATGAATTTCTCAAAGAGGTCGTCATACTTCAAATAAGGGAAAGCCCTTAGATATATTGGCTTCTAGCCTAAATATTACGCACGATTCCATGAGGGTAATTTATATATAGATAATGCCGAGGCGTACGGACCGATCCAACATAAAAGTAAAGTGTGCACTGCCGAAGGGCCGAACGGCGCGAACCATAGATGCATTTATTAACCTGCCGAGGCGAACGACCCGCTCCCATGAGAGTGTGGTACATAAATCCTGTCGAGGCGAACGGTCCGATCCCATAAGAGTGTGGTAGGAGGACTTACTCCGCTCGAGAATCATACATGCAACGTAGTTACACATAGATTTCTCGAGTTATTAAAGTATTCTTCCATTTCTATTCAAAACATGAACTTTCAAGATTCCCATTTTTATATCAATTTTCGATTCCTTTCAAAAATATTTACTAAGTATGCTCAATGCAGCTTCTTCTAAAAGCAAACAATAAACACAAGCGAAATATAATAACAACAAAGCATGATATAATCCTAAAACTACTCGGACATAGGCATAACTAGTAGCTACGTACAGACTCTTGTCACCTCGTGCGTACGTAGCTCCCCACAAATAGTATCACATAATTAATTATTTCACCTATGGGGACAATTCCCTCTTACAAGGCTAGAAAGGAGACTTACCTCGCTCCGAAGTTCCATAACCGGCTTTCAAGCCCTTCCAACGACTCAAATTTATGCACAACGCCCCAAAGCTAGCCAAAAATTGTGCAAACCCACGAATATATACTCAAATACTCATTATAATCTAATTTATAAAAATTTCTAACCCCGATCGAAAAGTCGATTAAAATCACCCTCGGGCCCACGTGCCCCGGATTCTGAAATTTTTCGGAGATAAACTTTACCCATAGACTCATTAACTCAAATATATAATTTACTCTCAATTTCATGTCTAAATTCGTGGTCAAAATCCAAAAATACCAATTTATAGGTTTTCTACCAAAACCCCAAATTTTTACTAATTTCCCACGAATTTCCATGCCTAATTCATGTATAATCCAAGTATTTAACCCAAAAATGAGAAAAATCACTTACCTTATGGAAGATGCCGAAAATGCCACTCCAAAATTGCTCCAAAATTGCCTTCTATGGAAGAAATGAAGTGCAAATGAGCCAAGACCTCGGTTTAAAATAACACACTGCCCAGCCCCTACCTTCGCACATGCGGCCTCCAACCTCACACCTGCGCGCCCGCAGGTGCGCCCAAGCACCCGCACCTACGGCTTCCCCAGCTCCAACCAAATCTCGCATCTGCAAGCCATACGCCGCACCTGCGGCCCTTATTGCGCAGGTGCGATGGCACCAGACACCAGGTGCTTCAGCCCTTCCTCAAACTCCAAATTCGATCCATTAACCATCCGGAATCCACCCGAGGCCCCCGGGACTCCGTCCAATCACACCAACCTGTTCCAAAACATAATGCGGACCTGCTCGAGGCCTCAAATCACCTCAAATAATATCGAAAAAATGGATCGCAACTCAATTGAATCTTTATAAACTTGGAATTTCCAACTTCTACTTTCGATGTCGAAACCTATCAAATCACGTCCGATTGACCCTAAATTTTGCACACAAGTCACATTCAACATTGCGGACCTACCACAACTTCCAGAATCGGAATTCGACCCCGATATCAAAATTTCCACTTTCGGTCGGACTTCTTAAAAACTTCAAATTTCTAATTTTAGCCAAATGACTCCAAATTGACCTACGGACTTTCGAATTTACTTCTGATCGCTCTCCCAACACCAGAATCACCATACGGAGCTATTCCCAGACTCGGAATTCCAAATGGACATCAATATCACTGAAATGCACTTCAACCCAGACTTATGAAATTCTTCTAAAATGCTAACTTCCATAATATGCGTTGAAACGCTCCCGGGTCATCCAAAACCTGATTCGAACATACGCCCAAGTCTGAAATCATCATACACCTGCTGGAACCTTCAAATCCTGATTCCGAGATCGTTTACTCAAAAATCCAATCTTAGCCAATCCTTCCAACTTAAGGCTTCCGAAATGAGGATTTTCTTTCCAAATTGACTCCGAACTTCCCGAAATGCAATCCCGACCACGCCTACGAGTCATAATGCCTGAAACGAAGCTGCTCACGGCCTCAAACTGCCGAACAACGTGCTATAGCTCAAAACGACCGGTCGGGTCGTTACATTCTCTCCCACTTAAACATACGTTCGTCCTCGA
Source organism: Nicotiana knightiana (assembly GCA_005239525.1). Lineage (NCBI taxonomy): Eukaryota > Viridiplantae > Streptophyta > Magnoliopsida > Solanales > Solanaceae > Nicotiana > Nicotiana knightiana. The sequence goes on along the minus strand of MDKJ01308709.1, from coordinate 4,113 downwards.
ACGTGCTAAGAACTACTCTGGAGTTGTCCAAAATCATTGTTTAACACCTCGTGCACCTGCCCGTGCTACCATAACCCAGTTGAGTACATTTGCTCGAACAAATCTGAAGATTTCCCTTTTTACTTAGCCTAATAAGCCTTAGAGCCAAATTCTAACACTCAGAATTCTCTACCAGGCCTGTATCCAACATACAAACACAGTATCAATCACCACACAATGTACCAGAATATGATTACATGTCTTTGCTGAATTAACACCATACACCGTATAATTCACCTAACCATAATAACATTCTCTGATCTTAACAGCCAAAATTCCACGAATCTGATGCTCCAAATGCATCTCATGACCTATATACATCTTGCCCCAACTTTTACATAACTGCCACGACGAACGAGATGTGTAGAATTTCATAACCAACTGTAGAGTCAACAAATCATCGAACCTCTCCTCTTGACTAGAATCATCACCTCATTGTGAACCAAATAATGGTATTTGTTCTTTAATACATTTCATATGATCTGATTGCACTGATCCTAGATCCACTAATCTCTTCTCTCCCAGCACGAACCGCTCAGGCAACAAGCCACCCTAGACATGACCAAAAGTCTCATAGGATGCCACAACGTGCCAATAAACTACAACCTCGAATGCTATACATAAGGAAAACGAACTCTGGGAGGAACTACTCAACTCACACACTAATATGAACTTTCCTCAGAAAATGGGAAACAAAACACATAAAAATATAATATAGAAAATCGTACTCAACATCACACTGTTGCGGCGTGCAGCCCGATCCAAATAACATACATGTGGTGGTGTGCCACCTGATCCACACATAAAGTTCACATAAGGAGATACCCACCGAGCTAAATTTCTCATTACTACAAAATACTGAATATCGGTCACAAGAAGTGCACAATACCATCCCCTAGGAGACATATAGCGCCAGAAGCTACAAAACTCAAGCACAACTGAGATGCGATATATGATCTGAATCTCACGAGTCATCCTGCTCACATAATACCATCGCTACGCGAAATCTCAACATAAGAAAATTATCAAGTCGTTGCACAACTCACACAGCACAATATAGTATAATATGAAATAGCATACGCCGCAATTACACCCAACGTTCTAATACTCCTCCACGAGTAGCGGGATACTGAAATGAACACCTCTGGCCTGATATAGAGCCTGTCATATTTAAATCCATCCACAAACCTCAAGCCAATTCTGATCGCACCGTACTAGGCTAATAACCTTTCACGGGTCTCTAATCACCCTTTTTTCATAACACACAAGAACAACCATCATAACCGGAGAAAACTTCCACAGTCCGCAAGCAAATGAACCGAGCGCCCTCCAAGCATAAATTCTCAAATAAGCGATATTACCACATTCTTCATACTCGGTTTAAATCATCAATCAATCAAGTGACTACAATGTCAAACTTGTACAATCTTCCCGCGGTAACGCTCCCACGACCTTTCACACAAGGTAACAAGTCTGCACATCCATACCACCGGCCATATTAACGCTGTAAAGCAAATCAAGAATCCATAACCAGGATGCAAAGCCTCTTTCATAAAACACCGGTCTCAGGTGACGCTAAAGACAATACAACATACTTTAAACATCTAAATTCTTTCCTGCCCATTCGAGCTCGTGACATTCTTGTCAACACCAAACTACAACCTCGATTCTCAACTTTCAAATTCCATACCGCTTACTGCGCCTGACATGCCAGTATGTGACAGCACAAGAATTTCATCATAACCCCTGAACCACTATTAGGGTGAACACTTCATACTTTTTACCTAACTCATTCCAAGAGAACCATAACAATACGCGAGTGAATTCTCATAACTATAGAACATGCAAATCCTCAAGTACATTACCCTTCCAGGATCCACCTACACATCACAGGCCATAATACATAATTACCCCCAAATAAAACCAATTACAGCGGCCGTCAAGCCTCACACGTACCGCCACAAATCACATGCATAATATAATCACGATGGAGGTACTGATCACTGCCACCATCATGCCAATTAAACCATAGCTAACAAACCTTACTTCTTCTAACTTATCCTTAACTTGTCTTAGAAATAATGATAACTCCACTCAACACATAATGACTCAATTTGCACTCCTCCCGAGTGGCCTTGTATCACGAGACCATGTTGTCTCAAATCCCACAAACCATCTCATACCCTCCTTGTGCGCATGCTCACATCCTCAGCTGATACACCCATTCCGAAAATTCCTCTACGAATCCGAATTCATTTTCCCCTCATTCCTCTAAATACTACACTGCAAGCCGAAGATAACATAGAACACTCCAAGCCCCTTTTTCATAATTCGCTGCAAAAGCTCACCATACTGTGGGCTTGAAATCCTTAGGCACCGCATTTTAACTTTTGAATTCACTAGAATTATTGCTGAGAGTCACCCACTTTTACTTGGTCCCGAATATAATCAACTTCAAGGCTCTGCTAGCACAAGAACCGATAAGGCCCAATATAGCACACATTCCTCAATCCTTTTCTCAAATCACCACTGATGTTTTCTTTCCCTTAGTCGTAATAACTCACCAATACACCAATGACCAAAAACCTCACAAGTAGATAACCATGCAACCCAATCGTAGGCGGTGGGACTCTCCCACTTAGTTTGAAGCTACTATTACAAAACTCTGGAACCCACCAAGATTCTTTCTTCATTGTTGACATGATCCTGCATAACCAACTCACCAAATTCGTTGAAATCCTTCCATCAGCATTTCACAAGCACTCTGAGTCATTAAACACATTCTCATATTCCACCTCTTACTGAATAGTCAGTAAAGTCCCTCGCAGAAATTCCGCCGACCACGTAACCCCTGACCTGCTCACAGAAGATAACACACCTGCGAAAATTACCAACTGACACCTTCCAACAATGCTTCACTGCACAATCTCCACGACATCAAACCCCAACCTATGTCTGTTCTCCTTCACCAACTGAACCAGTCCGTTCACTCCTTATGGACGTCTACTAAACGTTCGACCATATCTTCCAATTCACACCTATGTTGCATCCTTCTTCATATTGAACAACTCCTCTCTACTGCATCCCATCTCCCATCGCAATAGTCAATATTTCAATTTAAGCCTGTGGACCCAATCATCGTCCACTAAAATTCCCAAATCCCTCCAAACTTCTCCTCAAGATGCGCATCTATCTTACCACAGAACTCATATGCTACGCTGCCACTCTCCAACTTTGGTCAAATCCACTTCTTTAAGCAACCACTTGACTTTCGTTTCTTACACCTGGCCTTTTGGAAATTTATCCGCCACCGGACATTTCTCACATGTCTTCCTTCATCACATGCTGCCTAGTTGTTGCCTCAAATCAATGTCATTCTCTGTAGCACTTAAACCAACAGATCACCACAACTTTCAAACCTCTCTAAATATCATCTTTCTCGAGCCGCCTACATTAGAAATACTTATTCAATCATGAACCACCGCACACCACGATCTCTGACAGCCGCTTCTTCAATACTACTTCACAATACTCTGACCCAATGCAACCGAAGAAACCATAGCACCGGCGAACTTAACACATCCTATTCGATCAAAGACAACGATACCACATCACAGATGAATATTTTTTCTCCTCGCTTGAAAACACCCAGTCTCATTACTCTACCAGTCAAACTTGAACATTATAGTCCAATTGCCTTTCCTCCGCCAGAAATAAAATATTGAAATCTCGGAATAACGCTCTGAGAAGACCTCCTTTCGAGTCATTAATTTCCCCGACATATGGGCAAGCATCCTACTATCATATCAATGTCGTGCGACAACCAATCATAAGTATCATAACAACCTGAGCATAGCCTCAAAGCTCTCAGAAACACAACTACTGAGTTGAAACAACATAATATCCTCCCGCAGAGCAGCGACAATAGCCCCAACCAACTACGCATGGAAAAACATCACGCACCATATCTGTAGTACCATTACAATTCCTCAAATTCTCTATTTATAGCAAGCATGATGTGTGGCTAGAATTCGTGATTTTAAGCATTATATCCCTCGCATTTTATGAGCTTTA
>ML406950.1:1643-44730 GCA_005239525.1 Nicotiana knightiana | reverse complement strand
GTGGTACCCAATTTTCGAGTGCTGTCTCAGTAGAAGAACCTGGTTCTTCTTGGTGTTCCAACTGCTACTGTTGCGGAATAATAAAAAATAATAAAGTAAAAACACATAGATTTTTACGTGGAAAACACCTGCCTCAAAAAGTGAAAAAACCACGACCTACTCCTCAGTAGGATTTTGCTCAACTCTTCACTAGAAACTCTGAGCCAAACGGACTTAAAAAATAAACTANTCTAACTTGAACAATACGTACCTATTACAATTGCTTCTATGAAAGCTGAAAGATACAATATTAAAAACTCCTACTACAATCAACTAGACTCAATAATCAATCAGATGGAACTGGTTCTTCTAGTTGAACTGTAGCCTTTGCATGGCACAATGATTCTGCTAGTAAAAATAACTCTGGGAATTTTGCTTTCAGACTTTGATTCACTTCAGCTTTGTGCGTGTTGAATTCCAGCAGAAATACGTCAAGTATTTATAGAGTCAGTCGTTGAGCTTGTCTTCCAATTCTAGTTCAACTTTACATGGGTGAACCAATTCGAACCAAACTCAACTTCCTTTCTTTTGTTACTTTCCTTGCTGAATTCGACTTCAATTAATCAGATTAGTTTGCAACCTTTTCGCTAGGGGTGTACATGGAGCGGGTTGGTTCGATTTTTATTAAAACCAAACCAAACCAATTATATCGGTTTGGATTGGTTCGATTTTGTCGGGTTTTTCGGGTTTTCGGGTTTTTTTTGTTACATGAATATTGTTCAGATCTTACTTTGTTAAAGTTATAGATAAAGTTTTGATAAGTTAATATATGTTTAGTAAATATAGAAAAAATTGACAAACATATGATCTATTAAAATATTCTAATGGGAGAATTTTTTTAGTAACATATGATAGTTATTTTCTTAATCTTCTAAAATAATTTTCGTTAATGTACGCTTTCTAAGTTAACACATGAGAGGATCTCAAATATTTCAATATTTTTAAAAGAAGATTCAATATAAACTCTTAAAAATATATATAAAAACTATATATTTATATGTCGGTTTGGTTCGGATTTTTTTAATACCAAACCAAGTCAAACCAAACCTAGTCGGGTTTTCTAATCGGTTTGATTTGGTTTTTCGGTTTGGTGCGGTTTTCCGGTTCGGTTTGTACACCCCTACTTTTCGCATCAGGAGACAATCTCTTGGTTCATTGATATTTCATATTCAAAACATCTTCTAAGCATATACGGTTCATATGCCAGCTAGTCAGTCTAAGATGTGTGCTCTGATGGACCTGGTTTAACTGGTCAGCCTTTTGTCAATCTTCAAAACTATGCAGTGACATGTGTCAACAAGCTACGGCTAAAACAAGAGTTTCTAGCCTATCACCATCGCACCTGCAGAAAATGGTGGTGTAGCCCAAAACATACAAGAATTACAAGCTCGGAAAGCAGTAAAAGTCTTGTATCTTGGGAATCCAGAGCTTTTGAAGAAAATTCTTCTTATTCTGGAATGTACATGAAATAAACTCAGCGATTTTAAAGATGGTTTTGGGAACTTCGCATATTCTGGGAAATGTGGTAGCATTTGGATTTATAGAAGGAAAATCTAAAGAGCAGAAATTGGCAAGGAGTGAAAGAAAGAAAGAATGAAAAGAAAGAAGGTAAGGGTGGGGTACTGGGGTTTCACTTTTGAGAGGGTCCCACCGTTGATTTTGACACCACTTCCATGGCACGTGTAAAATTATTGTTCCCTCTGTATAATTGAAGGGTTAAATTAAATGAAGAATGTTTTTTTAATTGAAGGGTTAAATTAAATGAAAAATGTTTTTTTAAATATATGCCGACATTTTCAGTTGAAAAGGTGGACGTGAGGGACAAAAGTTAAAGATTCAACCATATATAGATTGTGTAGTTTTGGGTCACAAAGTTTTGTCCTTTCAAAATGTCAAAATCCCGCTAGTTACATCTCTCTGCCGCCGCTGATTTGCCACTATTGGATTCAAAGTTTCAAACCATATATAGATTGGTGGCCAATGCTTGTCGTCTGTTGATGGAGAAGTAGGGATATAATTGATATATTTTCACTCTTAATTACGAAATTTTAGTAGGGAATGCTCTCCCTTTTCGTTGATGGTACATGAGGCAAATTTGATTATCAGTTTATAAATGGATTCAAGATAATGAATTATGGTACATAAAATACCAAAAGTATCTTAAGGTGCACTTTAAAATTGTTTGAGCCTAGAGGGTATGGCCATATAGTAGCACTCCATCATCAGTAATACTAAAGCGTTCATCCCACATGGCTCCTTTATGTCAAAATCAGTCCAAAAAGAAAATGAGAAAATGACAGCCATTTGCTTTCTTTTTTAGCAACTTTTCATCACTACGTTAGCAATAGTAACGACATTCAGGAAACTAATGTTAACGTTTATTTGTTCATTTCTGCCGCCCACCACTATCTTAATTAACACCCTAACTATTGCCTCTTGTTGTTAACTACCTAAACACTTTTAATAAACAAAAATAAAGTGCTTGCTCTACATCTATAGATTAGGGACCCCACGGGTTTTAGTCAAAAAAGGCAGTCCCTAGTTTAAATAATTAAGAATGGGGCGTGCTTCACGTCCACTATATATAATCAGTTAGATAAAACAAAGAGTTTTGCCACGTCTCATATTCAAATCATATTCCCTCCGTGCGAACCTATTTTCTTTTTAGTCCGTACCAAAAAGAATTATTTCTTTCTATATTTGGAAAGAATTTATCTTTATAATGATTTATAGCCACACGTGCCTCATTTTACACCACAAGTTCAAAAGTCTTCTCTATTTTCTTGATCTTTGTGCCCAGTCATTGAAACAGAAGGAGTAAAAGATACTAGAACTAAAACACTTAAATTATAAATACTAGATCTTTGAGAGTAAAACGTCCTTATCAGAATGTAATTTACGTGGACTTGACGGTGAGAACGGTTCCTACTGTTATTGAGTAAAACTGAAAAACCTGATAAGCAATTTTACAATTTTATTTAGGAACACTGTTTATGCAATAATTATTAATCCTTTCAGGTCTTGAGAGGGTGACTCATGTATGTAAATTGTAAAGCTTGAAAACGAGAAAGGATAAAGAAGAAGGGAGGAAGTACAAATTACACTGGGCACGTGTAAAAGGTGATGAGACAATGTTATGGACATTTTTTATAATCAAACAATTCGATGTAAAATTTAATGTTAAATCAAACGAGAAAAGTTTTTCCAAGTGGATTTCACACTTACAATATATTTAATCAAACAAGGAAAGACTGCCCAAGAATTGGATCACCAACTTCAACTTAATTTCCTGATCTGCATTTTAATATTTCTCTCCCTGTGGTTGTCCCACGCATACATAAAAATTAAAAAGAATGTAGCAGCATGCATACTTACCCCTTTGCTATTTAGAGGGAAACTGTTAAGCATATTTGCTTAAACAAATTAAAATAAATTGATTTATTAAATTGGTTAAGGAATTTCTCGTTTCTTGTACATATTATATAGTATACAATAACAACAACAACATACTCAGTATTATTCCACACCGTGGGATCTGAGGAGGATAGTATGTACGCAAACCTTACCCTTACCTTGTAAGGATAGAGATGTTGTTTCCAATAGACCCTCCGCTCAAACACCATACTAATGAAAATATACACATATTATATAGTATGTGATTAGATTATCAATTGAAGGAGGTTCATTGAATTCACGTCAAATTTTTTTACTAATACATAAATTATTTTATCCCTTCGATAGTTAAGTGTATTAACTAATGGTGCAAATTTGCAATTCCTTAAATTCACTTATTTGGAATCTTGTCTCCACCACTGGACCCAATTATAAATTTGGTCAATTAGCACACCTTCTTATACCACTTCAAATATAAGGATGAAAACGAAAACTTACCTAACATGGTGGGCGTAAATTTAATAGTTTAAGGGTATGAAATGTTTAGAATTAACGACCCCATAGAGTCCCCCGTACACTAAATTATGGATTATTCTGATTGGCAGAAAGTTATTAAGAAAACTGTGACCATTGACAAACTTAAATCACCTGAGGTAAAAGAACTAAAAAAATGTTATTCCCTCCGGTCCAAAATAAGTGATTTTTTGGGTGTTTCCATACAGATTGAGAAATTCACTTTTTAACATTAATTAACAATGCAATTGACCATATTAACCTTTACTATCTCTTCGCGTAAACACTCCTAACACATACTCCAAAGGCAATGTAGGAAAACGAATAATTAATTCATTCTTGAAATCTGAAAAAAATCACTTATTTTAGACCACAAAAATAAAGCCAAAAATCACTTATGGTGGACTGGCTAATTAGTATCATTAATCCGGGGTATGTGAGATACTCACTCACCAACCAAGAATATTTTATTAGTGTATGTCATATTATTAGGGTCTTAATTAATTTGGTAACCACTGAAACTGAATCATTCCGAATCTATAAGTACCAGCTCAGCATGTCCTAATTCCGAACCAAAGCAATCCTTTACCGAATCAATCTTTATTTTTATTTTCTCAGGATCAAATTTTAGAGGATTAACAATGTTCTTACTTTCTTTCCACGTGAATGCTATATTTTTCATCCACAATAAACAATCAAGAAAAAACAAACGAAGTGGAGGTATGCATGCTCTCTTAACGGCATCACTGTCAAGATCCAAAATGAATAATTTATCAAATCAATTAAAAAGAATAAAGTTGCAGAGATCGAATCCATAAAAAAAATATATAATTGAATCACAATGCTCCAAGGATCTTAACGTTAGTAAGTTTATTAATTAAATAAACAAAAGAATTGGATTCTTTATGGTTCAAAGAGAAATAAAGTAGGCGTTTGGACATAAGAACGGTAAAACTTCAAAAAATGGTAAAAAAAGTTTTTCAAGTGAAAATGGTACTTGAAATTTAGAGTTGTATTTGGACATAAAATTCAATTTGAGTTGTTTTTGAAGTTTTGTGAGTGATATGAGTGAATTTTGAAAAACAGCTTTTTGGAGTTTTTCAAATTTCCAAAATGATCTTCAAGTGAAAATTGAAAATTTTATGAACAAATGTTGATTTTGAAATTTTTTTTTATGTCCAAACGTGCTCAAAATATGGCAATTTGCACAACAAACTACTCCCCCCCTCCCCAACCCCCACCCCTTTTCCCAGTTTCACATGTACAACTAATCATTTACTGTAGCATTGTTGACTTACATTGTATACACTATAGGTTGCAAAGGCAGAGAATATAGAATAAACTAATAATTCAATTCAAATAAAATAAAATAAAAGCGAGATGCTAACCGAAATTCAAAATTATGAGTAGTAGTTGGCAGCAGTTGGTCGTTTACTGTCGTTTAGTGGCAAGTAATTTTGTCACTGAATGTAACATAATGAATTGAAAAACAAGATATAAAATTTAAAAACTAATATGGCTTTGGAAGTATATGAACAAAAGTTTCTGAATGTATTTTTCCCATCCCTTTTTGCTGGAAAACAATTTTTCTTCCCTTTCTTTTTTCAGCACCCCAAAAAGTACATGCTAGCGACCTTTTGCTGTGTAATGTTTAAAAAGTATACAAATGGAAATTTAAAAAGAGGGAGATGTGCTAACATGGAGTTGTCTTATATTCTCCATAACCTAATAATTGATCCCAAATTAAGTTATTTTTGCATGTTGACGAATTGTCAGGATGCGGCGAACAGACAAAATTGCCAAATTGGAACGGCAGTTAGGGTTTATTTTGTTTAATTTAAAATCAAGAACCTCCGCTAGAGTTTATAGATTCTGATTATTTAGCCCGTGATAAATTATTAAGATATGGAGTAAGTTTTTTAGTGTCAACGATGAAAGATTAAACGGAATGATACAAAATGAAATAAATTTAATTTGGTCATGTCATAAAGGTTACTAAATTGTTTAAAGGAGAATTAAATGAAGAGATTGAGCGATTTAATTTAAGTAAAAGGAAAAAACGAATTTGGCCAGTTCAAAGAGTGAGGGGACCTCACCTCACTGATTAAAGGAGTTTAGTCCTTCCTGATTCCAAAGGTCGGTCATTGTTACCTGTTGGCCGTCAGGAAGTGAAGAGTCAGAAATAAGGTTTTCTTTAATAAATCAAGTTGCTGCATACAAAAGGCAAAAAGGTCAAATATTTTTTTCCTGATACTACTCCACTTGCATACTCGCACCTTCATTTATTGAAGTGACCTTTGCATATATATATATAATCCTATTGAATATACCTAAACTACCAAATCTTGAATTTCAGTTGGTGTTCTTTTTGTAAGTTATATGGATGAAATGTAGCAAATAATGGGTTCATCTCCTTCTCTATTATACACATGGCCACTTCCACTCCCACCCCAGTAGTTGAATTCCGGCGGGGCGGGGGGGCAGGAAGACAAAATAAAAGGAACTTCAATAATTGAAAATTATAGATAGCTTTACCAGCTTTTGAAGTAAACCCCAGTAATGCAAATAGAAATCAACAAAGCAGTGCCTAACCTAAGCAGCCGGCTATGGAGTGGGGCATCCATATATTTTTATTACACCCACGACCACATGCGACCAAAGATTCGGAATGCACAGCCACAAAAATAAATAGAACTCATTCATAATAAAAAAAATATAAAGATATTGTTAGGATATTATAAATACGATAAGTATATTATAAATATAATAATTATTAAAAATCTTGGTAGGCTTTTTATAAAGAAAAAGGCTTATCTCCTTTACTTTTGATGAATTCATAAATATAATTTAGTAAAAAAAATTGTTACATTATTTAAATTTTCAGTTAACTACAAATGAGGAAACTAATCAAATATTACAATAGAAAAAAGAAAGTACGAAAAAGAGGAGGATAAAGATAATTTTATGATTTTATAGCTTGAATAAATTAAAAATAAAAGATAAATAAATAAAACCCAAAAGAATTATTGATAAATTTAGATCATTGAAGACTTTTCAATAATCTAATATAAGTTTTTTTTTTTTTAAAAAAATCAGAGTTAGAAAATATATATTTATGTTATATTAAAATGGTATCAAAATATTAAACCAATTAACAAGTTAATAAAACGTCACATTAGTAAATATATAGTACAAAGTACTTGAATAATAGTTTTCACCCCCATAAGTAAGGAAGTCATTTTTCCCCATCTGAAAAAATATTTTTCTTGGAAAATGATTTACCCATACCAAATACCAGAAAATAGCTTCTCTCGTACCCAACACATCATAAAAATATTTGATTTGTTTTGAAATAAACGACCACGTTTCCTAGTTTGTTTTTCTATTCTTTTTTTGTGGTTTAGGAATTTTTTTTTTTAAAGAAAATGTAATGTGGGTGTGGAAACAGGAAGTTGAAAGCGAAATCAAACAATATTTTTGCTGGATCTTATTCTCCTTAGACATTTCTAAGCACAACTCTTAACACTATATCTGGTTTCTAAATGAGAAAGAGCACATTTTATTTTCCTTACGCAAGAGGTTGACGATTTGCTTCTGGTTGTTGGAGTTGGAGAAATGACAAGAAGGTATTGGAACATAAATAACAGCAAATGAAACTGACACAAAATTATCACCTGAATATCAAGGAAACCCAGGAGCGTCCCGCGATGATGTGGCATTATTTCATTTACTTAACACTATGTTCAATTAAACTGAAATTCGTGACATATTGGCTAATTCCTAAACAGGAGTTCTTTACGGTGGCTACCTGGTGTCATTTCTACTTCATTGATAGAGAATTAGTACTATCGCTATGGATTGGGCCACCGAAGGCCATCCTATATAGCCCAAATTATGCGAGACCCAATTTTTACTCCTTCCAATACAAAAGTATTTCATGCTCCCCTGTTCACTAACAAATACTCCATCCCAAAATGCGATGGTTAATGTCATGTTTAAGACAACCTTTTTGTAACCCTCTATGTAATAGGAGAAGTATAAATAGTGAACACACCTGGAGGAAATAAGAAAAGCTCTTTCATCTCTGATATTGTTACTTTTTAGCTTGATCTCTTAACAGTTCTCTTTTTCTTTTGACATGGTCTAAAAGTTACCCAATTCTTCAGATAAAAAGTTCTAATACGCTTTAAATACTACAGTAATTTTATACATCCTCATTTACTCTTCTTAAGGAAGATTATCACATTGGCACAAAGGTCACTAAATTCTCTGGTGGTTGAGATTGAGACACGCCATTAAGGAAGAAGCCGGCGCATAACAGGCTAAACCGCTAAAGAGTATCTCATGTTAGTTTATGGGTACTTTTTGATATCAGCCGGAAGGATTCATAAGAAAACATGAACTAGCATATAGTTAGAAGCAACTTTTGACAATGTGTATAGGAAGAGATGAATAATCATTTATGCGTCCTCCTAAATCGTATGAACAAACTAGTAAGAAGCATAACAGATGGCTGTTTTGGTTTTCTAGTCATTCCCGATATAGTATCCTAAATATAAACAGCTCTATCAGAAAGAAAAGATATATACAAATCGAAAAAATAACAGAACAGTTGAAAGACAAGAAACAAAGTAGAGAAGATATATCAAGAGTTTGATATGTTTCAATTTCGATAATGTTTTTAATTTGTTGTGTGAGGGGGTGAAGTCATTTGTCAATCAGGGCATAGGGCAACTATGAGGTGAGCAGGGCAGCACAAGAAGAAAGCAAGCATTACTTTCCAAAATGAAGAGAAACCACAGGAAACAACCTTTGTCAGCATAAAAGTTAACAGTCCAAACGAATTCATTCACACCTGATTGAAAAGTGGAGTTCTCGTTGTCATCAGAGGAAAACCAGAAAGAATTATCAATTTCTTCAAAATAATCAGCGGGGAAGCACCTGTTCAAAGTTGAGTAGACTACAGTCCAGCACTGAAAAGGTACTGAAGTGATGTTGCTTCAGCATCGAATCCACTAGATTTCAGTGTCAAAAAGCCGAATAGTAACATTTGAAACCATTCTACGAGCAAAAGGAATATAACTTAAACTGTACCTGGAAACCAGACAATATCAGCAAAATGTTAAGGATAACTCTTGTTGGTCTTGGGTAGTTTCCAAAAAAAATTATTTTTTGAACGATTGTTTTTCGCAATTGTCATTTTCTTCTATTTTCAGAAAAGGGATAATGTGCATATATCTGTTAACACAAAAATAATTCAAATTCAGGCCCCCTTTCTATCAAGCGTATTTGAATCACCTAAAACCACTTTCGTCTCAAGTAGGACTTACAAAATCAAGTAAGTGGAGTATAATGAATACAAATATGCGTGCAGAGGGAGAGGAGGGATGGACCGGTATGTGAAATGGGTGCCAGTGTGCATATGAGATGTAGAAGGATGAATTCATTCTCTGGTTGAAGCAGCTTCACTACGAGTTGGGTTTGGGCATCAGTGGTTGAATACAGTAGGTAAGTTAGTTTCAACTACCAAATTTAGCTGATACAACACTTGTACCTAATTAATTCTATGCTGAGACTGTTTAATTATGCTTGATAATGGTGATTTGGATCGGTGTTTTAAAAGGCGTGGGCGTAAAGCGAGGCGTTTTACATATGTTCCAGCGAGACGTAAGCCCCGAGGCACGGGGCATAAGCTCCATAGGTATTTAATTTTTAATATTTTATAAAATAATATAATTACGATAAATATGTGAAATATATATACATACATATATATATATGTGTGTGTGTGCGCGCGCGCACGCGCGCTTCATCTCCATAAAAAACTAGTCAAAACAATCTATTATACGCTACTTAGAAGCTCAAGTAACTTGAGTCGAACTAAGGAACAAAAATGATGACTAACCTGCAATTTGAACTTTGAACTTGCTGCTATGAAGGAGAATAGAGTTCTCTTTGTATTTGTAAAAAAAAAAAAGTTGAATATTCGTTGCTTTTGGGAGATATTAGGAGACTACCGGACAAGATAGAGAATTGGGAAAGACCATGAATTAGGGCTTCAATTAATAATAAAGGTCTTAACTGTTAAATTTAATACATTTCAATTCCTTTTTAAAACTTTTGAGTAATTACCAAGCTGAATTTTGAGAATTTGGGTATTATATGAAGGCCTTATTCAACAAATTTTGTTTTAATTGAAAAAATCTTTGGGGGGCTTACGCCTCATTAAAAAAATGCGCCCCGAGCGCCCGGGCGTATGCCCCGAATTACTGGGCGTACGCCTCTTGAGACTTTCGCCCCACGCCATCGCCTTGGGGCATTTTTGGTGCGCCTCGCCCCAGCGCTCGCCTCGAAAACGCCTTTTAAAACACTGATTTGGATAAAGATGAAATAGCAGGGAGCAGTATAGCCAGCCAAGAGTTGTTCTGTCCATCTTTTTTGGGTTACAAAATAATAGACATTGGGAAGATGTCTTAGGATCATTTTGATTTTTGTCAAAATCTTTTCTGCAGTGCAATATCTTTTGGATATAGGAAAAAAAAGGGGGAAATGAAGGAGATACTTTCACTTGTTTGGTAACAATAAAGAATGTAGCTTCTATTGTGGACAAGTGATTGCATCTTTATTAAGGACTCAAATTGGTGCATCTTTTGGTCCCCATGGTCCCAAGTTCTTGAGGAAGCAATCTCTGTTCACAAAAAAAAACTGCATAAACGTAGCCTCGAAACAGAGGTACATCTTCTCTTTAACTTGCACGTTCCATTGCAACAGTTCCTTCCCTTCATATTTCCATTATCACTACCCTCTCACTTTTAAAGCATTATCTATTTGGTCAAAAGCAATATTCAGGATTTATTTACCAAAAATATATATATTCAGGAATTGGTGAAAGTCCAGAAAAGATGGAAGACATTGAGAATTCTGAGTAATTAGAGCAAGGAAAAAAATAGAGCAGAGAATATGCAACTATACATACTAGAAGTGCTGAGTTCGTCTGAACTATTCCGTCAGGAAACTGATAAAAGAATAAGAGTCGCTTTGGTTTTCCAAATATAGTGGCATGCACATATCCAATTGACCAGATTTTAATGAATTTGATTTTTTTCTGGATAAAAGTGCAATAATGAACATTTCCTACGAGATCACTGAGAACACCTCAATCTTCAATGAGTTGAAAGCTGAGATTGAAAATTGACAGATCAATATGAATACTTATGATTTACTTGCATGTTCTAAGGAAACCTAATCATGGAATCTCAACATTGTTAAGCAGCACCTCTAACCATCTAAATCTCCAGTTTGCCATTTGTTGACAACAGGTGGCCTGGACTACTACAATCGTTGAGACAAAGGGAAAGAAACCCCACCGACGTCCTCCCTTTGACATGTAAGTGCTCCTAACTACCACCTCCAATATCTCTGCTGTCTTACCTATTTCAGCATAAAAACCACCCAAATATGGATGCCAGGAAATCACAGATGTAGACCCTTATTAACTCTTTCAAATAATAACTAGTTTGGGGTCAACATGACATACGTATGGCAGGTTTTGGAACCAAAAGTTGTTGAAAGAGCATATATTAAATGACTGAAAAAATAAAATAAGGTATTCTAATAACTGGAAGTCGTGGGGTAACTTCAATGGAGATGTTGAGCAGATCTGTGTGCCACCTTCGCATTATCCGATGCATGCGTACGCATACCATGTACTATTATGACCATGATGAGATGCTTTTAGTGATTCTTTTGACCCAAATTTGGTCGGCAAGTGACCAGAGAAGTTCTATAAACCACAAATGAGACGTTTGCTAATACATATTTTCTTAATTCCATATTGTAATTTATGCAATTAAATTTGGATTCCAACTTTACATTTAAGATGGAACAACATTACTGTTTCGTTACACTAGAACCCCATTATCTCCGTTCCTACTTATGGCTAAAATATAACAAGGTTAAAAAAGATATAGATTGTTGAAAGACAGTACACGTAAGAAAAACTATGCACGATAGATAAAGGAGAAAAGCAACTGACCAGATAAGGGCACATATCTCGCATATGATTGCAAGTAGTGTCAAAATCTTACTGTGGATCTGCAGAAATACATAAATAATAAACAGAAGAAAGATTGTAGTTCAGGTAACACGTAGCATAACAAAGTAGAGTGATTAGTAATATATATCTTTTATACAAAAAGAAGTCAGGCCACAGGAAGCAACAACAAGACAGCAACAACAACAAGAATGACCCAGTGGAATCCCACAAGTGGGGAACAACAAGACAGTAAAAGGGACATAAATGTTTCGCAGCACACTACAAGAAAATAATGCATTTTATGGTCAAGTTTTTAACATCACCACGTTAAAACTACTATTAAGCAAAATTTATCTTGCTAACTCAGTCATCTTCTCCTCATAACAAGAGGGAGGGTTGCTTGTAAAACTGAGACTTAAAGGTAAGTTCTACAAAGTAATGGTTAGACCTACCATGTTGTATAGGGTAGAGTGTTGGCCTGTCACGAAGTCGCATGTCCAGAAAATGAAAGTAGCTGATATGAGGATGTTGAGATGGATGTGTGGGCATACCAGGTTGGATAAGATTAGGAATGAAGTTATTCGGGATAAGGTGGGAGTGGCCCCCTTGGAGGATAAGATGCGGAAGGCGAGGTTGCGATGGTTCGGGCATGTAAGAGGAGAAGCATAGAAGCCCCAGTTAAGAGGTGTGAGAGTTTAACCTTGGTGGGTATGAGGAGGGGTAGAGGTAGGCCAAAGAAGTCTTTGAGAGAGATGATTAGGCAGGATATAGCGCAACTGGAGCTTATTGAGGACATGACTCTTGATAGGAGGACGTGGAGGTCGAGGATTAAGGTAGAAGGTTAGTGGGTAGTCGAGCATTTCTATTTGTCTTCTTCAGTTCGACAACATTAGTGTTAGTTTGTTATCCCTTTATTCTTAGATTGCTATTACTACCGTTTAATTGCTACCTTAGCTTCAGCCCTTGTTTTATCTTGTTGTTGTTTATACTTGTTGTCATTACTTCTTTTTATGCCAAGGGTCTTCCGAAAACAGTCTCTTTGCTCTCCAGGGTAGGGGTAAGGTTGCGTACATCTCACCCTCCCCAAACCTCACTTGTGGAAATTCACTAGGTTTGTTGTTCTTGTTGTTCTATTATTAGATATTTTACCCTCATGCGGAATGGGGGGGAAGATGACCATTACTTCAACAGGTCTCTTATCCACCTAAGAGAAAATGATATTGGAATGCAGAATGAATTCTTCACATTGGATTTTAAAAACCTTATATTTACCTACAACTAGAACTTCCTCGTAGAAAGAAGGAACTCCTACAGGATAGCCTTTGCCTTGGGAAAGAGAGTGGGCAAGGAAGAAGATATACGTGGTGCAGTAATATATGAATTGTTTCGTATTTTCTTCCTTCAACAAGAAAGAGAGCAGCTGATTTACAACATGCCCAAAAAGGGTGAGTGCAAAAATGGAAGAAACAAGTACTGGACTTTCCTAATATATCACAGAAGTGAATTCTAAAATAAAACCCATCATATGTTACTAAACTAGTACTATTATTTAGGAAGAGGATCACTCTAATAGATATCACACTATATCCTCAGACACTTACCACCAGCGCACAAATGAGAGCTAAAACAACACATCCCACATAAACGGCTGTGGCATAGACACGAACAGGATCCATCATCATTGATATTTGCTGCACAGGTCCAATGAGAAAAGCTGTGCTGCCGTGAGAATATCCAAGTTGAAAACACAGAAAGCATAAGATGAATGAAATCCAAACACATGGCTGATATCCAACAATATAAATCTATCCCAGATACTGAAAGGCTAGTATAATAATTGAATAGTTAATCACTTCTAACAATTCAAAGTTCCATATTTTCTATACCCAAGCAGATTGTGGCATACCTTCCAATAGCCAACATGTTGCCAAAAGTAAACAACAGGGCAAACTTGATGGGCTTGACGAAAACAATCAAAGACTGCAGGCAAAAACAAAATAAACGGCAAAACAATAAACAGCTGAAGAGATTGTTATTATAAAAGCACCCAACTACTTCCTCGAGGTCTTGTGGTCTTTAACATGGTATAATATATGTATGGTTATAAAAGCTTCTAAGTTAAAATGGAAATTGCAAAGTTAATTGTTTACAAATATAGATGTGTCATTCTTTTTTAGTACGGACTCATAATAAAATAGTCACACAAATTAGAACTGAGAGAATAATAGTTTGATTACAGATACTGAGTAGGTGGACATACCAGGAACATACAAACCAAGCCGGCGAGCAGACAGGCAGCGAAGCCATAGACTCTCTGCACCCAATCAAAAGCCAAAAAGTCAAGATAAATCAATTTGGGCCTTTAGAAAAAGAAAAATATGGATCCTGTACAAGGGCAGTGAAATATTGAGGGAAATAATGTACAAAATATAGTACCTGTAAAGAAGAAAGAGAGCAGAGCCCTTCTTGTTCACCGAACAGATTATCTTGTTGCTCTTCATTGTCCCCCAAAATGGATTCCCTCAGCTTCCACATTTTGTTGAGAATTGGGGTTTAGTCAAATGATCATCAACACCTTATAATCTCCCAGATGAAGCAAAAGGTCGTTTACTTGAAAATCGTGGCTCAAAGGACAAAAGCATTCACTTTTGTGAATTAACTTGGTAAATCATAAATTAGTGCTATATTTAAATGAGTTTTTTCTTTTTTTTGGTCACTTTGGGGTCGACTATCCGATTTCCGAAAGTCTCTTGATTAAAGACAACTTCATATTATTTTAAATTCAAAGAAATTTGATTAAAACGAAAATTCTGATTTTTTTTTTAATAACCATGGTATTTGGACCGGTTTGCACGTATTTCGATTAATTTCACAAGATAATCGTCATATCCCATCAGTAACGAGTGTCACATACCTTATCTACCATGGTATAGGCGTATAGAAATTTTTTTTTAGTTATAACACACAAAATCATATCTTTTAAAAATAATATTGGTTTTTTTAAGCTTAATGTAGCTTAAAAGAGGATGAATGGGAAATGGAGAGAAAATAAAATATTTGAATTTCCCTCATTGACAAAGGGACATTATCCCATATTGGAAGAGGAAAAGATATTTTATGGATATATATACAATTGCTCTTCTTCTAGCTCTTAAAGGGTTAAGAAGAAGGCTAGCCTCGTGCCGTCGTCGTTGTCACCCGGCTTCGGATTCGGATGATCGATCGATTGATTAATTTTTGACATTGTCCCATATTGAAAGAGGAAAAAGATTTTTGATGAGTATATATACAATTGCTCTTCTTCTAGCTCTTGAAGAGTTAAGAAGAAGGCAAGACTCGCGCCGTCGTCGTCGTAGCTCGCTCGGCTCGGCTTCGGATTCGGATTCGAATTTGGATTTGGATTTGGTCAAATGATCGATTGATTGATTAATTTTTTGGACCAAATTTATTTGTTAATAGTAAATATTAACGTAATATTATTAAATATCCATTTTTTGTAAACGAAAAATTAATATTAAATCCAACGAAAAATTAAGTGTCCATTTTTCATTTTTCGTTTTCCGTTTTTGTAATGGAAAATTAAGTTTTCTGCGCGTTTTGAATTCCCGGTTTATTATTGCGTAAATAGCTATTTACGTTATGGCCGTTTTACGTAAACAACCCATCTGAAGAGTTGCACCTCTTCAATTTGAGCTCAACATATTGGCTATAAATAGCAGTTCATTCTCTCAGAATTTCCATACGAATTTCTGAGTTCTCCTCCTTTCTTCTGCATTGTTTTAACTACAAAGAAAGCAATAGTAAGTGTGATTTGCTACCGATCTTTGTGTTCGCTGAAACAATGAGGTTTGAAGTACTGCTACACCAGTGTGTAATTCGTTTTATCCTGGGAGAAAATAATCCACAACCTTGGGTACTAGGAGGGGATTAAGTTCCTTAAGGAAACATTGTGAATTCAGTGGGCTCGGATTAAATTCTATTTCTTTTACATTTATGTTTTTACGTTATTTTTCGTCTCTAGAATTATTTTACAAATACAGTTTACTAACAAGCTTAAGGAACTTAACTGTTTTTTGTATTTGTGGTATACTTACTGTTCTGGAGACTAAAACCTTTGTGGTTTTTCTACTCCCGTTTTGGATATTAAAGCCTTCGTGGTGATTTTCTACTCCATTAGAGATTAAAATGTACGTGATTTTCTACACCAATTTTTAAACGTTTATTAAACGTTTGTTTGTGTCATTCTTTTACATAAATGACGAATGACAACGGAAACCAGACTGTTCTGATGGTGACTGCCAATGCATTGACAAGCCGAATAACACCGGCATTGGCACCGGCAAAAAAACCCGAAATATTTTTCGGGATTGATTTCAAGCGGTGGCAGCAGAAGATGTTCTTCTACTTGACGACTTTAAGTCTGTAGAAGTTCATTAAGGAAGATGCTCTTGTTCATTAAGGAAGATGTTCTTGTTCATTAAGGAAGATGTTGCAGCAATAATTGAGAAATTGCCTCCTTTGTGGAAGGATTTCAAAATTACTTGAAACACAAATGCAAGGAGATGTCGCTTGAAGATCTCATTGTTCGGTTGAGAATCGAAGAGGACAATAAAGCTGTTGAAAATAAAGATCGTGAAAATTCAACAATAATGGGAGCAAAAATTGTTGAGGATGCTCCTCAAAATAATAGAAAGAGGAATAAGGCTTCTGGACCGAAAAGCAACCCAAGCAAGAAACAGTTCAACGAAAATTGCTATAACTGTGGAAAAGCTGGATACAGATCTACAGATTGTCGGGCTCCAAAGAAAGACAAGAAGAAGGGTCAAGCAAACATGGTTAAAAAGTACGAAGATGTTGATGACTTATATGATATGCTTTCTGAATGCAACCTGGTGGAAAATCCTAAGGAGTGGTGGATTGATTCTGGAGCCATTCCCCATGTTTGTGTTGTTAGAGAAGCGTTTGCTACATATGCTCTCGTTGGACACGAAGAGACGCTTTTTATGAGAAATTCTACAACGGCCAAAATTGAAGGATGTGGGAAGATATTTCTGAAAATGACTTCTAGCAAGGTAGTGACTCTGAACAACGTCTTTCATGTTCCCGAGATTAGGAAGAACTTAGTCTCTGCTGGACTTCTCGTTAAGAGCGGGTTTAAATGTTTTTTGTATCTGATAAGGTTGTAATAAGTAAGAATGAAATGTTTGTAGAAAAAGGTTACCTCATTGAGGGCCTTTTCAAGATGTATGTAATGGTCGTTGAGAATAATAAAATTTCAGCTTCTTCTTACTTACTTGAGTCAAATGATTTATGGCATATACGTTTGGGACATGTCAATTATTAAACCTTGCAAAAATTGATTAATTTGGAAGTATTGCCTCGATTTGAATATGACAAATCAAAATGGCAAATATGTGTGGAATCTAAGTATGTTAAACATCCTTATAATTCAGTTGAAAGAAATTCAAATCCTTTAGATTTAATTCACACAGATATTTGCGACATGAGTCAACACCGTCTCACGGTGGAAAGAAGTATTTCATAACTTTTATTGACGACAATACTCGATATTGCTATGTTTACTTACTTAATAGTAGAGATGAAGCAATAGACGCATTCAAGCAATACAAAACTGAAGTTGAAACGCAACTTAACAAGAAAATCAAAATGATAAGAATTGATAAGGGTGGTGAATATGAATCTCCTTTTGAAGAAATATGTTTAGAATATGGAATTATTCATCAAATAACGGCCCCTTACACGCCCCAATCCAATGGGATTGCGGAAAGAAAGAATCGTTCATTAAAGGAGATGATGAACGCATTGTTGATAAGTTCTGGTTTGTCACATAACTTGTGGGGGGGAGCCGTTCTTACGGCTAACCAAATACAAAATAGAGTACCCCATAGCAAAACTCAATCTATTCCATATGAAAAATGGAAATGAAGGAAGCCCAACTTGAATATTTTAAAATGTGGGGGTGTTTGGCAAAAGTGCAAGTTCCTAAACCAAAAGGGTAAAAATAGGATCAAAAATCATTGATTGTGTTTTCATAGGATATGCGACCAATAATGAACCATATCAATTTTTGGTTCATAAATTCAAAAATTCCGACATTCATAATGATACGGTTATAGAATCAGATAATGCTAAGTTATTTGAAAATATATATCCGTATAAAAAAAATGTGAGTCGATTGGTGAAGTATCTAAACGACCTCGGGAAGAAACAAAAGAAATTACATTTAATCAGGAGGATCCAAGACGTAGTAAACGTCAAAGAACGTCTACTTTATTTGGATTAGATTTTGTGACTTTCTTATTGGAAAATGAGCCTCGAACATTTAATGAAGCTATATCTTCTTCGGAATCATTATTTTGGAAAGAGACAGACAATAGTGAAATAGAATCCATATTGAACAACCGTACATGGGAGTTGGTTGATCTTCCTCTTGGAAATAAACCGTTGGATTCTAAATGAATTTTTAAGAGGAAAATGAAAGATGATGGAATTATTGATAAATATAAGGCAAGACTTGTGGTCAAAGGGTATAGACAACAAGAAGGTCTTGACTATTTTGATACATACTCTCCAGTTACAAGAATTATGTCCATACGAACGTTAGTGGCATTAGTTGCAATTTATGGTCTTGAAATTCATTAAATGGACGTTACGTCAGACTTCTTAAATGGAGATATGGAGGAAGAAATCTACATGGAACAACCCGAAGGGTTTGTGGTTCCAGATAAAGAAAATAAGGTATGTAGACTTGTTAATTCCCTTTATAGACTAAAACAAGCACCCAAACAATGGCATGCAAAATTTGACCAAGCAATGTTATCAAATGGTTTTAAGATAAATGAATGTGATAAATGTGTGTACATTAAAAATGTTTCAAATCACATATTCATTGTTTGCTTATATGTGGATGATATGCTAATAATGAGTAATGAAATTGCCAGCATAAATGCGACTAAGCATATGCTAACTAGCAAGTTTGATATAAAGGACTTGGGAGTTGCTGATTTAATTCTGGGGGTTAAGATCCATAAGACTCCTCAAGGTCTGACATTATCACAATCTCATTATATTAAGACAATACTTGAAAAATTCAAGCACTTAGGGTTTAAAGTTTCAAAGACTCCAATTGACGTGAATCTTGTACTAACAAAGAACAAAGGCCAAAGCATATCACAATTGAATTATGATCGTGTATTGGGATGCTTAATATATATCATGAATTATACACGACCAGATATAACTTGTACTATAAGTAAATTGAGCGGATACACGAGCAATCCAGGTCAATCTCATTGGATGGCAATGAAACGAGTTTTGAGATATTTAGAACATACACATGACTTTGCTTTTCACTACAGTAAATATCATGCGGTGATTGAGGGATACTGTGATGCAAACTAGATCACCGGTTCAACTGATTCTAAGTCCACAAGTGGATATGTATTCACTATTGGTGGAGGAACGGTATCTTGGAAGTCGTCCAAACAAACTTGTATTTCCCGTTCTACAATGGAGGCTGAGTTCATAGCCTTAGATAAAGCCGGTGAAGAAGTTGAATGGCTCCAGAATTTCTTGAAAGACATTTCATTTTGGCCCAAACCATTGGCATCAATATGCATACACTGTGATAGTCAAGCGGCAATTGGAAGGGCTGGGAGCGTTATGTATAATGGTAAATCTCGTCATATATGACGAAGACATAAAATTGTTAGGAAATTGCTCTCTAGAGGAATTATCACGATTGACTATGTAAAGTCAATCGATAATGTGTCGGATCCACTTACAGAAGACCTAACTAGAGAGGTAGTTGAGAAATCATCGAGGGAAATGGGACTATGGCCGAGAACAAGTCATTGTGACGGTTCTCTACCTCAAAGACTGGAGATCCCAAGATCTAGGTTCAAGGAGATCAAACAAAGTCATTAATAACGGTTCAACATTATCAACTAAAATTTTGATCCATTCTCGTGATGAGACAATGTTCAGTACCAAGGATAAAGCATTAAGGTTTTTTAATGATTTCTAAATTTGATACAGGGTATATCAAATAGTGTATATACGGTATGACACGTTTAGGAATCACCTATTTAAGTGTGAAGTGTTAGCCGCTTCAAGGAGAATTTTGTAAGGCCAGTTCTCTGCGCACTTATGAAACCGGGCGATGTTCATGTTGAAACGAACACAACAATGAGAACCAAAGACGGTTAAGGGTTGATTGTGTGACTTATGGTTGTCTAGGTATACACCAAAGTTTGATAATTCAAAGATCAATCTACCGATTGACCGAGTATATCCGACATAAGTTTACTACGGAAAGTTCATGTCACGACCCCAAATCCTAACAGGCGTGATGGCGCCTATCGTACAACTAGGCTAGCCAACCATCACATAACTACACATTTGATCTATTATAATATTTCGAAAATCAATAATAATCAGCAAACAGAGTATAAAATAATTTTTTTAAGTCTTTACGCCGTAATAATAATCTAACAGTATAAACAAACCCCCCAAGACTGGAGTCAACCGATCACGAGCATCTAAGAAATAAACTAACTCTGATAATGTCATAATAATGTCTATGAATCAAATACTAAGTACTAAATGAAGAAGGGAAATGGAGAAGTTGTGGACACTGGACAGCTACCTCGAAATCCCAAACGCTGATGACAACGAGCTCGGACGACTACTGCTCCGAACTAGTACCTAGATCTGCACACATGGGTGCAGGGAGTAATGATGAGTACGCCAACTCAGTAGTAATGAAAATAAATTACAGTCTGAAGTATATGAATACACATCACAAAAACACCAATCCACAAAACAGTAAAACATCAAGTCTCAATACAGTATACATAAGTTCGAAAACCAGTCTCCATAAAATCCTTTTGAAACAAGTATATTTTCAATATGTCTCAGTAAAACTCTCAGTAATATCAGCTTGAAAAATGAAGTGAATCATAGTCAAACTCAGTAAAATATCATCATAAAACTTCCCCTCGGGCCATAATCATCACTCGTAACAATTTCCCTCAGCACCTCACAATCACTCCGTATCAGCCCCGTGGGAAACCTCACTGTCACTCATGCCTCCCAATCACTCATCACTCGGCACTTGCACTCAGTAGGTACTTGCGCTCACTGGGGGTGTGTACAGACTCCGGAGGGGCTCCTACAGCCCAAACGCTATAAACAAGCCAAATCATGGCATCAATCACTCTCAGGAACTCGACCTATCTCATATCATAACATCCTCACAATATTGGCCATCGGCCTCACTCAGTAAGACACTCTCAGCATGCCATTCGGGCCATAAATAAAACAGAGTTCTCGACCCAAAATAGTATCTCATTTCTNAGCCCTCAAGGGGTTAAACCAGATCGGCACTAGGCCCCAAACATGGCTTACAACCCAAGTATAACAAAACATAGTAATACTAATAACCATATGCTTTAAAAGCGGTTTCGCAACTAAATAGTTGCCTAAAAAGATACATTTTTCCAAATTTCCAATTCGTGCATGCCCACACTCGTCATCCAGTGTGTGCGTCACTCCAAATCCGTGAAAGGATGTAAAGTACGGAGTTTCATACTCTCAGGACAGGATTTAAAGATATTACTCACCTCAAACTAGCCCGAAAAGCTACTCTGCAACCCGCTTGCCTCTCGAATCAACTTCCGAGTGCTCCAAATCTATAAAGATCAGATCTTTCTCATCAAATTATGCTAAGGGAATGAATTCCAAATTGAAAAATACCAATTTTAGCACAAAACCCGATCCCCGAGCTCGCGTCTCGTAACTCGACAAATTTTAAACCAAAATTTTCTTCATCATCTCACGAGTTCGTACATATAAAGAACTCTAAAATCGGAGTTCGTTTGATCCCTCAAATCATCCCCTAAAGGTCTCATAATCTCAAGCCCTAATTTCATCTTTTTCTACTGATTTTCATAAATTAAACGAGGATAATTTGATCCTTAATCACATATAATCGAGTTTTAGGGTCCAAAATCCTTACCTCAATGAAGAACAATGATTTCCTCTCTTAAAAATCGCCTCAAAAGCTTCTTCCCGTTCAAAAATGGTGAAAAAGTGGGTTATAGTCGCGGAGGATTTTAATTATATACTGCCCAGATTTTTGGGACTTACTCAGTGCGTTCGCATGAGGAGCAAAGCGATCGCATAGCACTGATCACGCTCCCCTACGCGATTGCAGCCCAGGCCCCACGTTCGCACAACATTAACTCACCCAGCCTGCCCACGTGCCTCACACCTGTGCGATCGCACCAGGTCCCACGCGTTCGCACAGCCTTCCCCCTTCCCTCACTTCGCGATCGCGGCCACCACTATGGCGATCGCATAGAACAAAACATGCTGCCTCACAACTAGCCTATGCGATCACATACTATTCCCCACGATCGCATAGGGGAAAACCAGTACCTGAAACACCAGCAAAACTGCCACTTTCTTAGACCCAAACTTGGTCCGTTCACCTCCCGAAACACCCCCGAGGCCCCCGGGACCCCAATAAAACATACCAACACATCCCATAACCTCATTCAAACTTAGTCGGGCCCTCGGAACACCAAAAATAACATCAAAACACCAAAATCACATCGAATTCAAGCCTATGAACTTTGAAATTCCTAAATTCCGCCAACGATGCCGAAACCATCTAAAACAGCTCCGATTTATCTGAAAATTTGAACACATATTAAAAATAACATTAAGAACCTGTTCCAACTTCCAGAATTCCATTCCGACCCCGATAGCCTATTTTTCACTGCCGACCGGAAATCACCAAAAACTAACTTTCGCCAATTAAAGCCTAATTCTACACCTGATATCACAAAATTATTCCGAACACACTCCTAAGTCCCAAATCACCTAACGAATCTATCCGAGCCATAAAATCCGCATTTCGAGGTCATTTACCAATAAGTCAACTCTTAGTTGACTTCTCCTACTTTAAGGTTATTCTTAAAGACTGAGTAACTAAATTCCCACTACAACCATTCTGATTCCGAGCCTACCAACACTAACACATCATAAACAGTATAACCAACCTATGACAAGGCAATAACAGTAATTATAATGCAAGTTCTATGTAACGACCGACCGGGTCGTTACATTCTCCCCCTCTTAAACAAATGTTCGTCCTCGAACTGGTCTAGAAACATACCTGGAGTCTCAAACAAGTGAGGAAATCTGCTCTGTATCTCCCGCTCGGTCTACCAAGTAGCCTCCTCCACTGGCTGACCTCTGCACTGTACCTTCACTGAAGCTATATTCTTGGACCTCAACTTTCTGACCTGACGATCCAAAATTGCTACTAGCTCTACCTCATATGACATATCATCCTCGAGCTGGACTGTGCTGAAGTCTAACACATCAGACGGGTCACCAACATATTTCCTGAGCATCGACACATGAAATACCGGATGAACACTCGATAGGCTGGGTGGCAAGGCAAGTCTATAAGCCACCTCTCCAACCTTCTGGAGTACCTAAAAAGGATCGATAAACCGTGGACTCAGCTTTCCCCTCTTTCCGAACCTCATAACACCCTTCATGGGTGATACCTTCAGCAGTACCTTATCACCTTCCATAAAAGACACATCCCGGACCTTTCGCTCCGCATAAATCTTCTGCCTAGACTTCACCGTGCGAGGTCGCTCCTGAATCAAATTCACCTTCTCTAACGCATCCAGAATCAAATCTGTGCCCAATAGCCTAGCCTCACCGGGTTCGAACCAACCAACCGGAGATCTACACCTCCTACCATATAAAGTCTCGTACGGGGCCATCTGAATACTGGACTGGTAGCTATTATTATATGCAAACTCCGCTAGTGGCAGAAACTGATCCCATGAGCCACCAAAATCAATCACACAGGCCCGTAACATGCCCTCTAAAATCTGAATAGTCCTCTCCGACTGCCCGTCGGTATGAGGATGAAATGACGTGCTCAATTCTACCTGAGTACCCATACCTCTCTGCACGGCCCTCCAAAACTGAGATGTGAACTGAGTACCTCTGTCAGAAATGATAGAAACTGGAACCCCATGCAATTGGACAATCTCCCGGATGTACATACCAGCTAACCGCTCTAAAGTATAAGTAGTACCAACATGAATGAAATGTGCGGACTTGGTCAATCTATCCACAATGACCCAATAGCATTAAAACCCTTAGAAGTCCGTGGAAGCCCAACTACGAAGTCCATAGTGATCCGCTCCCACTTCCACTCCGAAATATCTAACCTCTAAAGTAATCCTCCTGGTCTCTGGTGCTCATACTTGACCTGCTGGCAGTTGAGACACTGTGCTACATACTTTACAATATCTCTTCATTCGCCTCCACCAATACTGTTGTTTCAGATCCTGATACATCTTCGCGGCACCCGGATGGATGGAATACCACGAGTTGTGGGCCTCTACTAATATCAAATCTCGAAGCCCATCCACATTGGGCACGAAAATACGGCCCTGCATACTCATAACACCGTCATCACCAATAGTCACATCCTTGGCATCACCTCGATGGACCCTGTCCTGAAGTACTAACAAATGCGGATCATCATACTGCCGAGCTCTAATCTGATCATAAAGCAAAGACTGGGAAGCCATGCTAGCTAATACCCGCGGAGGGTATGACAAATCCAATCTCACCAACTGACCCGCTAAATCCTGAACATCAAGTGCTAAAGATCGTTCTGCTGCTGAAAGGTAAGCTAGACTCCCCAAACTCTCGGCCCTGCAACTCAAAGCATCAGCCACTACATTGGCCTTCCCCGGATGATACAAAATAGTGAGGTCATAATCCTTGAGAAGCTCTAAACATCTCCTCTGACGCAAATTCAAGTCCTTCTGCCTCAACAGATATTGCAAACTACGATGATCAGTGAAAATCTCACACTGCACTCCATACAAATAATGCCTCCAAATCTTCAAGGCATGAACAATGGCAGCTAACTCAAGATCGTTCACTGGATAATTCTTCTCGTGCACCTTCAACTATCTAGATGCGTATGCAATCATCCTAGCATCCTGCATCAATACCGCTCCCAAACCAATTCTAGAAGCATCACAATAGACTATGTAAGAACCCGAACCAGTAGGAAAAACTAGTACGAGAGCTGTGATCAATGCTGACTTGAGCTTCTGAAAGCTCTTCTCACACTCATCATACCATCTGAATGGAGCACCCTTCTGGGTCAATCTGGTCAAAGGCAAAGCAGTAGAAGAGAATCCCTCCACAAAGCGACAGTAATATCCCGCCAAACCAAGGAAACTCCTAATCTCTGTAGCTGAGGACGGTCTGGGCCAACTCTGCACCTCCTCTATCTTCTTCGAATCAACCTAAATACCCTTACTAGACACCACGTGCCCCAAGAAAGTTACTGAACCAAGCCAAAACTCACACTTGAAGAATTTTGCATAAAGCTTCTCCTCCCTCAACCTCTGTAACACAACTCTCAAATGCTGAGCATGCTCTTCCTGGCTACGAGAATAAACCAGGATGTCATCAATGAAAACAATGACGAAAGAATCAAGGTAAGGCCGAAACACGCTGTTCATCAATTTCATGAACGCAACTGGGGCATTGGTCAGCCCAAATGACATAACCAGGAACTCATGATGACCATATCTGGTCTTGAAAGCAGTCTTCGGAATGTCAGAATCCCGAATCTTCAAGTGATGATACCTAGATCTCAAGTCAATCTTGGAGAACATTCTAACTCCCTGAAGCTGGTCAAACAAGTCATCAATACGGGGCAACGGATACCAGTTCTTCATCGTAACCTTATTCAGCTGTCTATAATCAATACACATGCGCATAGAGCCATCTTTATTTTTCATAAACAACACTGGTGCACCCCAAGGTGACACACTAGGCCGAATGAACCCCTTATCTAGGAGTTCTTGAAGCTGCTCTTTCAGTTCTATCAACTCCGCTGGTGCCATGAGGTAAGGTGGAATAAAGATAGGCTGGGTGTCTGGCACCAGGTCAATACCAAAATCAATATCCCTGTCAGGTAGCGTGCCTGGAAGTTCTGCAGGAAATACGTCCGGAAAATCACGGACCACAGGAACTGAATAAACGGAAGGAGTCTCACTACTAACATCCCTCACAAAATCAAGATAAGACTCACACCCTTTCTCAACCATACGTTAAGCCTTCAAATAAGAAATTACTCTACTAGGCACATGCTCTATAGACCCTCTCCACTGAACTCTCGGAACTCCGGGCATAACTAGGGTCACGGTCTTAGCGTGACAATCAAGAATAGCATGACATGGGGATAACCAATCCATGCTCATAAGCACATCAAAATCGACCATATTGAGTAACAGTAGGTCCATCGGGTCTCCATACCCCCAATAGATATCACACACGACCGATACACAAGGTCCACAACAACAGTATCGCCCACCGGAGTCGACACATGAACAGAGGTAACTAAAGACTCACGGGGCATATCTAGAAAATGGGAAAAATAAGACGAAACATAGGAATATGTAGAACCAGGGTCAAATAAAGCCAAAGCATCTCAGCAACAGACTGAGATAATACCTGCGATCACTGCATCGGAGGCCATAGCATCCGGCCTAGCTGGAAGTGCATAATTACGTGGCTGGTCTCCACCTGCTCGACCTCCCCCTCTAATGGCCTCTAGCTGCCTAAACACCACCCCTGGCTGCCTGGGTAGGTGGTGAAGTGACTGGGGCTGAACCCTCTGCTGAGATGAACTACCAGGACGACGAGGACACCGCCTCCACCCATGTCCGAACTCTCCACACTCAAAACAACCACCCGGAGCTAGAGATGGAGACTGATGAGAACCCTTCCCACCGTGATAACCATGTATAGAAGAACCCTGATATGATGATGCTCCGGAGGAACTCTGAGCTGGAAGGGCACGAAAGGATGAACGTCCCTGATGAGAACTGCGGGGACCCTGCCCCGAAGATGCACCATTGTAAGCTGGGCGAGCTGGCTGTGGAGGTCTACCATGATGAAACTGTCCTCTAGAAGGGGCACCACTGAAGTTGCCTGATCCCCGAGGCCTCTTGGCCTCCCTCTCCTCATGCTTCTACCTATGAACCGACTCAATGTCCCTAGCAATGTCAACTACCTGCTCAAATGTAGCTCCAGACACTCTCTCCCTGGTTATCAAAATTCGAAGCTGATATGTGAGACCATCTATAAATCTCCTGATCCTCTCCCTATCAGTAAGGACTAATTCAGAAGCATGTCTAGCCAACTCGGAAAACCTCATCTCGTACTGAGTAACTGACAACTCTCCCTGGTGCAGCTGCTCAAACTGCCTGCGATGTTCCTCTCGGTGGGACTGGGGGACATATTTCTCCAAAAAGATTGTGGAGAACTGTTGCCAGGTGAGTGAGGATGAACCAACTGGCCTACGCCTCTCAAATGCCTCCCACCAAGTGAAAGCAGCACCAGCAAATTGAAACCTAGCGAGCGAGACCCCACTGGTCTCCAAAATACCCACAATACGTAGTATCCTCTAGCATTTATCCAGAAAACCTGTGGCATCCTCACCCTCTGTGCCGCTGAAAGTCGGAGGCTGAAGTTTACTGAACCTCTCCAACCTACGCTTCTCATCCTCGGGCATAGCTGGAACCACATAGTCCTGAACTGGGGCAACCGGCTGGGTTGGGACTACCCCCGGTGCCTGAATACCCTGTACAACCTGCTTAGGTGTCCGGGCAGCTGGAGTCTGAACTCCTTCCCTGGCCTGAGCTGCGGTGGCAGTAGTAGACATAGCAACTTCCTGAGCCAAACTGGTACACACCATCAATATCTGAGCAAGGGTCTCCTGAAGACCCGGAATAACAATAGGCACTGCCGGTGCTTGAGCCTGTCCCGCTGGAGCACCCTCGGGGGGAACCTGATCCTGAATGACAGGGGAATCCTGTGGTACTATCCCGGCTGCTGCGCGGGCTGGTCCCTTAACTCCACCACGACCTCGACCCCTTATGGGTCTGGCTGGTGTCTGGTCACCCTGATTGGTAGTGCGTGTCTTCACCATCTGTGAGAGAATGAAACAACAGTAGTTTAGATTTCAAGAACCAATAGAATGGCACGAAAGAGTTCAAGAAAATGAGATTTTTCCTAAGAGTTATGTAGCCTCTCGAAGATAAGTACAAACGTCCCCGTACCGATCCGCAAGACTCTACTAAACCTGCTCATGATCGTTGAGTCCTATGTAACCTAGAACTCTGATACCAACTTGTCACGACCCCAAATCCTAACAGGTAGTGATGGCGCCTATCGTGCAACTAGGCTAGCCAACCATCACATAACTACACATTTGATCTATTATAATATTTCGAAAATCAATAATAATCAGCAAACAGAGTATAAAATAATTTCTTTAAGTATTTACACCGCAATAATAATCTAACAGTCTAAACAAATCCCCCAAGACTGGAGTCAACTGGTCACGAGCATCTAAGAAATAAACTAACTTTGCTAATGTCATAATAATGTTTATGAATCAAATACTAAGTAGTAAATGAAGAAGGGAAGTGGAAAAGCTTCGGACGCTGGACAGCTACCTCGAAATCCCAAACGATGATGACAACGAGCTCGGACGACTACTGCTCCGAACTAGTACCTAGATCTGCACACAGGGGTGCAGGGAGTAATGATGAGTACGCCAACTCAGTAGTAATGAAAATAAATTACAGTCTGAAGTATATGAATACACATCACAAAAACACCAATCCACAAAACAGTAAAACATCAAGTCTCAATACAGTATACATAAGTTCGAAAACCAGTCTCCATAAAATCCTTTTGAAACAAGTATATTTGCAATATGTCTCAGAAAACTCTCAGTAATATCAGTTTGAAAAATGAAGTGGATCATAGTCAAAACTCAGTAAAATATCATCATAAAACTGCCCCTCGAGCCATATCATCATTCGTAACAATTTTCCTCAGCACCTCACCATCACTCCGTATCAGCCCCGCGGGCAACCTCACCGTCACTCATGCCTCCCAATCACTCATCACTCGGCACTCGCACTCAGTAGGTACCTGCGCTCACTGGGGGTGCACAGACTCCGGAGGGGCTCCTACAGCCCAAGTGCTATAAATAAGCCAAATCATGGCATCAATCACTCTCAGGCACTCGGCCTCTCTCATATCATAACATCTTCACAATATTGGCCCTCGGCCTCACTCAATCAAACACTCTCACCATGCCATTCGGGCCATAAATAAAACGGAGTTCTCGACCCAAAATAGTATCTCATTTCAAGAAATAGTAATATTATCAAAAAAGAGTGTCAACAATTTCACAAGAAAGACTGAGTGTAAAATCATAGTTCAAAGTGAGGAATATCAGTAAAAGAGCCTTCACTGGGTTAAAACAGATCGACACTAGGCCCCAAACATGGCTTACAGCCCAAGTATAACAAAACATAGTAATACTAATAACCATATGCTTTAAAAGCGGTTTCACAACTCAATAGTTGCCTAAAAAGATACATTTTTCCAAATTTCCAATTCGTGCACGCCCCACACTCGTCATCCAGTGTGTGCGTCACTCCAAATCCGTGAAAGGATGTAAAGTCCGAGGTTTCATACCCTTAGGACAGGATTTAAAGATATTACTTACCTTAAACTAGCCCAAAAAGCTACTCTGCAACCTGTTTTCCTCTCAAATCAACTTCCGAGTACCACAAATCTATAAAGATCACATCTTTCTCATCAAATTATGCTCAGGGAATGAGTTCCAAATTGAAAAATACCAATTTCAGCACCAAACCCCAAATTAGCCAAAACCCGACCCCCGGTCCCGTGTCTCAGAACTCGACAAATTTTATACCAAAATGTTCTTCATCATCTCTCGAGTCTGTACATATAAAGAAATCTAAAATCGGAGTTGATTTGACCCCTCAAATTATCCCCTAAAGGTCTTATAATCTCAAGCCCTAATTCCATTTTTTTCTACTGATTTTCATAAATTAAACGTTGATAATTTGATCCTTAATCAAATATAATCGAGTTTTAGGGTCCAAAATCCTTACCTCAATAAAGAACAATGATTTCCTCTCTTAAAAATTGCCTCAAAAGCTTCTTCCTGCTCAAAAATTATGGAAAAGTTGGTTATGGTCGCGGAGGGTTTTAATTATATACTGCACAGATTTTTGGGACTTACTCAGTGCGTTCGCGTGAGGATCAACGCGATCTCATAACACTGAACACGCTCCCCCACGCGATCTCAGCCCAGGCCCCACGTTGGTACATCATTAACTCACCCAGCCTGCCCACGCGCTTCACACATGTGCGATCGCACCAGGTCCCACGCGTTCGCACAGCCTTCCCCCTTACCTCACTTCATGATCGCGGCCCCCACTATGGCGATCGCATAGAACAAAACTTGCTGCCTCACAACTAACCTATGCGATCACATACTATTCCCCGCGATCGCATAGGAGAAAACCAGTACCTGAAAACACCAGCAAAACTGCCACTTTCTTACACCCAAACTTGGTTCGTTCACCTCCTGAAACACCCCCGAGGCCCCCGGGACCCCAACCAAACATACCAACACATCCCATAACCTCATTCAAACTTAGTCGGGCCCTCGGAACACCAAAAATAACATCAAAACACCAAAATCACATCGAATTCAAGCCTATGAACTTTGAAATTCCTAAATTCCGCCAACAATGCCGAAACCATCCAAAACTCCTCCGATTGATCTGAAATTTTGCACACATATCCAAAATAACATTATGAACCTGTTCCAATTTTCGTAATTCCATTCCGACCCCGATAGCCTATTTTCCATTGCCGACCGAAAATCACCAAAAACTAACTTTCACAAATTCAAGTCTAATTTTACACCGGGCATCACAAAATTATTCTGAACACACTCCTAAATCCCAAATCACCTATGAAGATATCTGAGCCATAAAATCTGCATTCCGAGGTTGTTTACCAATAAGTCAACTCTCAGTTGACTTCTCCCACTTTAAGGTTATTCTTAAAGACTAAGTGACTAAATTCCCACTACAACCATTCCGATTCCGAGCCTACCAACACTGACACATCATAAATAGTATAGCCAACCTATGACAAGGGAATAACAGTAATTATAATGCAAGTTCTACGTAACGACCGATCGGGTCGTTACAGTTTAAAAGGGAAACATACTTATCCAGATGCGATGAATTCTTGCTTGCGAATCACACAATTTTTCATGCATATTTCTGTGATATAGCGATTCCCCATTCATGTGGGAGATTGTGGGGTTTTTAAACTTAATGTAGCTTAAAAGAGAGTGAATAGAAAATGGAGGAAAATGAAATATTTGAGTTTCCCTCCTTGACAAAGGGACATTATCCCATATTGGAAGAGAAAAAGGTTTTTGACGGGTATGTATACAATTTCTCTTCTTCTAGCTCTTAAATAGTTAAGAAGAAGTCAAGCATCGCGTCGTCGTCGTGCTCGCTCGATCGGCTCGACTTCGGATTCGGATTTGGTCAAATGATCGATTGATTGATTACTTTTTTGGACCAAATTTATTTGTTAATAGTAAATATTAACGTAATATTATTAAATATCTATTTTTCTTAAATGGAAAATAAATTAAGTTTCTTGTGCATTTTGAATTCCCGGTTTATTTTGCGTAAATAGCCATTTACTATGGCCGTTTTACGTAAACAGCCCTTCTGAAGAGTTGCACCTCTTCAATTTAAGCTCAACATATTGGCTATAAATAGCAGTTCATTCTCTCAGATTTTCCATACGAATTTCTGAATTCTCCTCCTTTCTTCTGCATTGTTTTAACTACAAAGAAAGCAATAGTAAGTGTGATTTGCTACCGATCTTTGTGTTCGTTGAAACACTGAGGTTTGAAGTACCGCTACACCAATGTGTAATTCGTTCTATCCTGGGAGGAAATAATCCACAACCTTAGGTACTAGGAGGGGATTAAGTTCCTTAAGGAAACACTGTGAATCCAGTGAGCTCGGATTATATTCTGTTTCTTTTACATTTCTATTTTTACGTTATTTTTCATCTCTAGAATTATTTTACAAATACAGTTTACTAACAAATAATATTTATGTCATTTTTACGAAGTTTGTTCTCATTAAATTACATACTCAATGCATATATTTATAACCTATACATGTATAAGTAATTACCTAAATACACAAATGCCCTTAAAATAAATCCTTACATAACGTGAATAATGCATTATGATTCATCGTATAAAAATCCTTACTCAATGCATATATTTATAACCTATACATGTATAAGTAATTACCTAAATACACAAATGCCCTTAAAATAAATCCTTACATAACGTGAATAATGCATTATGATTCATCGTATAAAAATCCAGTTATTATTTACAGCATAAGCAATCTATTTATCATAATACTCGCATAACTAAGGTCTCGTTATTAATACGTTCAAATCTAATACATATTAAAGTGTGTTTTAATATTAAGATCTAAATATGAATATTTAAGATATTGTATTAAGATTCATATACGAAGTAATGATTACCCTTAAAACGGTACGCTTGAATTTGTAACATGGTTTACAGACAAGCGAATCGATTTGATCCCAAAATGATAAATAAATTAAATAAAAATCAAGACTTAGCGTTGAAATCAAGGTAAAGCAGCAAATAATTTTGGTGCCAAGAGCAGAGCTTCCGAAGGCAATAACATTAATACCAATAAACAAGAAATAAAGTGTTATTGAGCTTAGAAGAATATGTAGCGTAAGTTTGTCAGAAAATTCGTGCTTTACAATGAATGTTGAAATCACTATTTATAGTTGCACTTAGGGAACAAGGTCCTAGGATTAAGCCCCTCTTAAATGACAACTATGAGGCTATTGAAGAATGTGCAATGACTGGTTATGAATGCCATAATTCTCTATAACAGACTGTGTATTTAATATTGCAGAATATTCTTCATTGAATGCAAACAGGTGGCAGGCATTCGTTTGTCTTTATTATCAATATTCCCTTCGGGGCTCTCCGATGCTAACCGAAGTTGTTGCCCACAGTCTTGGTTTCTTTCTGTCTATCTCAGTTTTTGTCTGTCTCCGGTTTCGCTCTAGCATGCGATTATTTAATATGAACCGATTTTATCCTATACAGATAATCCCCCTGCTTTCCGGTGGCATGTCCTTGTGTCATCGAGAAGTTGGTGAAGATACCTTTCTTGGCGGAAAATTTTCTGACAACCTCTGAAAAGTTTCTAACGCTTGATTAGACGCACGTCTCTCTATTTTAATACCTCGAACATGCATCATTCCACGATTTAGCAATATTTTTGTTTGTTCTCGAAGTAATCATGAGCACGATATTAATCGCATATTCCTCTACTTATACACTTCATCCAACTTTTCCTAGATTTCACTATTCTTTAATCTTCTTCTTCAAAGAACTCTTATTTTCATCTACTAACCATGGCTTCTTCTTCTAAGAACTCAAGCTCTTCAAAAAACAAAGAAAGCATTGATGATGATGCTCCTTCTATGGTGAGCACCATTGTCCCCAGCAGGCTTAATACATCCAAGGACTTTGAAGAAAAGTTCCCTTCTACTAACTCTCCCACATGAGTTGTTGGTGTATACACTTCTTCCATCCGTCATTCTAGAATTCATGATATGAAGGAAGACTGTGGTTTCCATGATTTGAAGATCATCGCTCCCGATCTAGCGGAGCAGGTAACCTTCCCTAAGAAGGGTTTTACGTACGTGTAAACGTACTCCTTCACTTTGGGCCCGTTCTCATTGATAGGGGGACTTGACCCTGTAATCTTGGAGTTTTGCTTCCGCTATCAAGCCTGCTTGGCACATGTGAGCTTTTCTGTGTAGAGGACGGTATCATGTCTTTGGGGGTTATGCCAGGAGAGGGGGGATTGCTCTCCTTGGCTCGAATGATGAACCTTTATTCCCCCAAGATTTTTTGTGGGGGAATGATAAACGTTAGCAAACGTGGTCACCATGATTTGCTCACTAGCATGGATGGCGACAATGACCGTGGATAGATGAATCAGTTTGCTGTAGTTGCCACCAGGAATATTATCCCCATCACAACTCCATCATTTTCCTGATATGTGGACTCGTACACGTAAGTTCAACATCTGTCTTTTCTCTGGTTAAAGATTGTTTCATGCCATTGTTGATCCTTCTCCTTTTATTATTTCAGTAACTCGGTGGACACCACCAAGGGTTAAAGGTTTGGACCAGTGGGTCCAAAAGATTATGGATGTTACTACACATGAGACCCGCCGGTGAAAAGAACTGGCCCTCAAATACGGGTGAAATGACAAAAATCAGGGTAAATTGATTCTCTAACTAATCTTGTTTTTACCTCACGTATAAGAAAACTGCTAACTTCTCTTTCTGTTGAATTCAGGTATTCCGCAGGGCTCTATTACCGTCCCCGAGGAGGACATTTTGGCTGATGCCATAGATGCAACGGGGTTTCTGCATGAGGCCTTTGCATGTACTGGTGTCATCAGACTTGCTTCCGGTGTAGGTGCTTTTTATTAGAGTCCCCGACCAGAGAACAAGCAACAAAAAAGGCGACGTTCCTCTACGGTCAAGGGTTAAAAATGCCACTATGGTGATTGATGATGACGGGGGAGTCAGTGATGAAGAGGCTTCCCTACAAAGGAGACGATGACCTTCATCAGATCAACAAAATGCTCAGTCTGAAGAGCTAATAACACCAACCAATAATAACGTCCAAGCGCTCTAGTGGAAGATGCCAATTCTCCATTCCAATCCCAAGTCGTTTCTCCTTATACTGTGAGGCTGGGTACCGGGCCTTTTTTGTCTTCGATTGATGGGAAACCAATATCTAGCACTGCTTTTGCCGCAGCTGCTTCTCAACCGATAACTTCATCAGTTTCATCTCCTTCTTCGTCAACTATGTCTTCTCCACCAACAACTGTTACATCATCTTCACTAGCTGCAAATACCTGAGAGGAGGATGTTCCTCCTCCATAGTCACAAGTCTATGGGAATTTGGGGCATAACTATTCACCCCTTTTGCAAATCTCCAGAGGAGGAGGAGTGTCTCCCTCTCGATTTCCAGCGAGTTCTATCTGTTGTCTCGGTCGGTGGAACTCGCCAATTATCTAAAGCCTCTGGCTTCAGAGAAAGATAAGAATAAAATACACTCTCTCTCGAGGGAGTGTATGATAAAAAATTTCATGCACAACACATTAATGGTACAATATTTGTTCCCTTTACTGTTTCTTCTAACTTCGCTATGATAGGATTTCTTATTTGAACTTTTTATTTCCAGGATAACTTCCTTTCTTCCGAGGGCCTTCAGATGTTGATCCTTGAAGAGAGATACTCACATCTGAGTGGGATCAATTGTTGGCCGAGCGGGAGAAAATTGCTGCTGGCTTCCCGACACTGAAAGCACAAGCTGCTGAAGCCGTTGAGTTGGAGTCCCGATTGCATGAGAGTGAATAAGAGGAAGTGAACTCAGCCAAGAGGCCACCCTGTTAAGGGTACAATTTCAAGAGGCTAAGGCAAAGTGGTCTGAGGTCCAGAATGTTGTTCTTGTTGCTGCCGAGCGTGAGGTTGCTCACTGAAAGACTAAATAATTTGGAGTCAACCTTGAACTCCAAAGCTGAAGAGGTTGCTGCTGTTGAAGAGCAGTATGCCTGGATGGAAGATAAGTATAGGAAGGTCATGGAGAACAATAAAGTTTAGAACTCCACTATTTGTGACCTTGACATCACCCTTCAGGCTACTAGATCCGAGCGGAATAACCTTTTGACCGAGGTTAGACAGCTTAAGGAAGAGCTCCAACGTCGAACGAATTCCCTCATTATTGAAAAAATATATTCTATGTATAGAATGAGGAGAAAAACCTTCGAAGAGGCCAAAATAGGCGTCATTGACTTTGATGCCGAGATCATCAAGGCCTGTGAGTTGGAGTCAACTGCCCGAAGGGGTCTCCCCATCCAACCTAATGCAACTGACTCTTCTGGTTCTGGTTTCGAGTTCTCAGGAACTGAGGAAAAACTTGAAGGGGATGATGATGAAGTTCAAGATCTTGAGCCGGCGGCAGATCCACCTATTTCTCCTGGGGCTGCAGATGCTTCTCTTTCTTCGGGTTCTGGGGATGCAGTAATTTAGTTTTTTGCTTTCTTTCATTTTTGTTTTTCATTCCATACTTTTGTACTTGTGCTGCTTGGCATGTTTGTTATATAAAAGTGCTTTTTATTTAAGTATTGCACAGTTTTTTCTCTTTGCGTCGAGTTATGCAAGGCTTCAGGTGCATTTTCTTCCCGATAGTATTTGTATTTCGGGCATGAATTCTTCTGGAACCAACCCTTTACTGCGAGGTTTTCATAAGAGAGGGCTCTCTTATTTTGATGGTACTCTTCAAGATGACGTCTCATATTCATTATATCATTAGGATTTGAAGTACTTAATTAACTTTCAAATGATAAAAATAATTCATCATTCAGACAAGAAACAAGATAAAAATAAAAGGATTTTACTTTATTCCTTACATTTTCAAAAGTATATAAGCATTCGTTGTGCTGAAAAGAATGCGAATTTGAACACTGGAAGCCTTACTCCTTTGAAGATCCCACTAGTGAGTGGTTGGATAATCTTTGGTCCAATAGCAAGCTTCACTTCCGGTTAGGAACTTTGCTATAGATACAAAGGTTATCTAACCAACCCCCAGTGACTTGCACTTGTGAACGGTCAGGTAACCTTTGGCCTGATAGAAAGCTTTATTTCCCGGTAGGAACTTTGCTATCGAGCAAAAGACTCCCAGTGGTTCATTACATCCATTCCTTGTTATTTAAATGTCTTATTTCTGTTGGCGGTGCTTTCTTCATAGTATGCTTTCCATTGATGCATCATTAAAACCTTGCCAGAAAACCTAGTTGGGACAAAAACTGGACGAAGGGAAAAAGAGTGCAGCACATACTTTCACTATAGGCGGTGTTCATCAACAATAGTATCTTTTGAGGTGTGCCACATTCCAGTTGGTCGACAATTTTACTCCGTCTTGATTTTCCAATTTGTATGATCCTTTCCTGATGATAGCTGAAACTAGTAGGGGACTTCCCACGTTGGACTCAACTTTCATGCATCGAGATCTCGGATATTTTGAGTCACTTTTCTTAAAACCAAGTCTCCCACTTTGAAATAACGGAGATTGGATCTTCGATTATAATTTCTTTCCATTCTTTGTTTTTGGGCCGCCATCCTTATATACGCCAAGTCCATGCGTTCATCGAGCAACTCCAATCAGACCAACAATGCTTCGTTGTTTGCTTCTTCATCCGTTTGAAAATATCTCATGGTAGGTTCTCCCACTTTCACCAGTATTAGGCTTCTGCTACATATATGAGAGAGAAATGTGTCTCCCCCATGCTTGATTAGGCCGTTGTTCGGTATGCCCATAGCACTCCCTGTAGCTCTTTGGTCCATTTACCTTGGGTTGTTTCCAATCTCTTTTTGAGATTTTGAATAATCACTTTGTTCCTTGATCCGCTTGACCGTTTGCGCTCGGGTGGTATGGCGATGATGTGATTCTTTTTATTTTCAAGTCTTCAAAGAATTTCGTGACCTTTGTGCCTATAAATTGTGGCCCATTGTCGAAGGCTATCTCTTTTGGTATCCCGAACCTGAAAATTATGTTATCCCACAGGAAATCGCCTACTTCGCGCTTGTCGATTTTCTGGTAAGGACCTACTTCAACCCACTTATATAAGTAGCCAGTTAAAACCAAAAGAAATCTTACCTTACCGGGAGCCTGCGACATCGGACCGACTATGTCCATCCCCCATTTCATGAATGTCCAAGGCGACAAAACCAAGTGCAATAGTTTTGCGAGTTGATGCACCAACGTTGCCCGACGTTGACATTTATCGCATTTCTGAACATATGTCTTAGCGTCTTATTCCATCCGGAGCCAGTAGTATCCTCCCCCAATTAGCTTTAATATTAAGGGGTCCGCACCCGAGTGATTTCCACATATTCCTTCGTGAACTTCACTCATTACGTAATTAGCTTCGGAGGCTCCTAAACATCGGGCCAACCGGCCTTGGAAAGATTTTCTATACAATTGACCTACCTGAAATAGTATCAGTCTATTTCAGTGCGCAGCACCCGAGATGCCTTGGGATCCTCGGTAGTTTTCTGTGATCGAGATAGTCAATGATCTCATTCCTTCAATCCCAGACCAAATTGGTCGCGTTTACTTCATAACAACCGTCCACATCCAAAAGCAAATGCATAAGCTGCACGACCATATCAGAGTCGGATCCTTTCATTTCATGGACGAGCCCAGATTGGGCAGTGCGTCTACTTTCACATTGTTCTCCCTCGGGATATGGGTGATTGACCATTCCCTTAACCATGCAAGTAGATACTGGACTTTCACTATATATTATTGCATCTGTTCCTCTTTATCGTTAAACATTCTGTAGACCTGATTTACCACCAGTTAGGAATCATATTTGATTTCTATGACCTCGGAGTCCAGTCCCCAGGTGAGCTCGAGTCTTGAAATCAAGGCCTCATACTCTGATTCATTGTTAGTCAAGGGAGTTGTTGTTATGGCTTGCCTCGGGATTTCTCTCGAAGGAGTGATTAGTACTACATCGAGCCGGACCTTTTCATGTTGGAAGCTCCATCCGTGAATATATTCTAGACTCCCGATGTCGATTCTGACACCATTACCGCTTCTTTGGTGGCCAAAGATAGCAGTCTAGGACTGAAATCGGTCAAAACTTGTGACTTGATCGCAGTCCTAGGTTTATACTCTATGTCAAATTCACTCATTTCGACTTTCCACTTGGCCAGTCGACCTGAAAATTTAGGTTTGTGAAGGATACTCTGTAGGGGAAAGGTCCTCACCACGACTATCATATGACATTTAAAATAAGGCCTAAGCTTTCGAGTGGCGACTAGGAGAGCTAACACCAATTTTTCTATGTGTGGGTAGCGAGTTTCCGCTCCCGTTAAAATTTTACTAACTCATAATAAATAGGAGATTGCATAACTTCATCTTCATAGACTAAAACGAAACTTACCTCCACCTTCGGGGCCGCTAAGTAAATCAGCAATTATTCACCTTCCTCCGGTTTCAATAGTAATTGAGGGCTCGATAAATACCTTTTCAAATCTTTTAGAGCCTGATGGCATTCCGGAGTCCATTCGAAGTTGTTGTTCTTCTTCAAAAGGAGAAGAGAAGTGATGGCACTTTTCTTAAGACC
The DNA here is from genome assembly GCA_005239525.1 of Nicotiana knightiana. Classification (NCBI taxonomy): domain Eukaryota; kingdom Viridiplantae; phylum Streptophyta; class Magnoliopsida; order Solanales; family Solanaceae; genus Nicotiana; species Nicotiana knightiana. Next base: position 5,451 of record ML406950.1, on the reverse strand, counting down.
GGCAAATGAACCTTCTCAAAACAGTCAATCCTTTTTGTTAACCTCTGAATCTCTTTCACATTCGACAACCGGTCGGGAATGTCTTCGATGGCTTTAATTTTATCAAGATTGACTTCGATCCCCCTTTGTGAAACTAGGAACCTAAGAATTTACCGGAGCTGAATCCGAATCCATATTTTTGGGGTTAAGCTTCATGTTGTGCTTCCTTAGGATGTCAATGGTTTCTTAGAGGTGTTTCAAATGATCACCTGCTTTCAAAGACTTAACCAACATATCATCTATGTAAACTTTCATTATTTTCCTCATTTGTTTTTCAAACATTTTACTCACGAGCCTCTGATAAGTGGCTCCGGCGTTCTTAAGCCTGAAAGACATCAAATTATAGCAATATGTGCCAAATTTCGTTAGGAACGAAGTTTTTTCCTGATCCTCCGGGTTTATTTTGATTTGGTTGTACCCGGAATAGGCATAGAGGAAACTCATCAACTCGTGTCCGACTGTCGCATCAATCATTCGATCAATATTTGGCAATGGGAAAGAGTCTTTTGGGAACACCTTATTCAGATCCTCATAATCTACGCACATGAAAATTTATTATTCTTTTTTGGAACTATTACTATATTATCTAAACAGTCAGGATACTTTACCTCCAGGATTGAACCGATATCAAGCAATCAGGTTACCTTTTATTTGACAAATTTGTTTTTGACCTCGACAATAAGGCATTTTTTTCTGCCTTACCGGAGGGACGTTAGGATCCAAGCTTAATTTATGCACGGCCAGTCAGCCACCACTGACAGAATACCTCTCATATCCACATGCGACCACGTAAAATAGTCAACATTAAATTTATGAAATTCTATAATCCTGACTTGGGCTCGGGGTGTAATCATGTCCAAAGTGGAACTTCCTCTCCAATAACTTTTTGAACAACGCGACTTGACCGAGCTCTTCTGCAATGGATGTGGTTGCATCTGTTTCTTCTGGTACCTAGAAATATCTTGATACCAGATAGAATTCCGATGACTTCTCATCCTTGTTGACTTCATTCGACTCAAGAGCAGGCGTTCAATTGTTGTAATTGCTATGTAGCATGCTATTTCCCTTTGCTACTGAAAAATGAGATCACGTTCATCTACCTTGCCACCGACTGATCTCCTCTTATTTGTTTAATTCTCTTTGGTGTTGGAAATTTCAGAAGTTGATGGTATGTTGACGGTGCATCCTTTGTCTCGTGTAGCCACGATCTTCGAAGAATACTATTGTAACCCATATCGCCATCTACTACTTCAAAAAATGTCGTATTTATTACCACTTCTTCATTCGTGGGCAGCAGAATCTCCCCTCGTGTTATCACTCTTGCTAAATTGAACTCATCGAGGAGCTTTGTATCCTAAATGATACTTCTGGTCAACTTGTCTTGTTCTAGCACTCTCCATTGGATAATATTGGCTGAGCTTCCTAGGTCCAATAAAACACATTTAATTTTAAAATGTAAGTCTCTTGCTATGGTTCACTGATACCTTTGTCTTTTTCGCTGTCAAAAAGGTTACACCACTAATCTCGTTCCCCCCGAAGATCATGTTGATTATTAGATGAGGAGGATTTTCTCCTGCTGTAGAGGGTTCTGCATTATCCCGGTTGTGGCCATAGTTATTCTTATCCTGTTCTCTTAAGAAGTCTTTGAGATGGCCATTTTTAGCAATGTCGCCACCTCCTCACACAAATGTCGGCAGTCCCTAGTCCGGTGGTCGTTGGTCCCATGGTACTCGTACCTTAGATTAGGATCCCCCTAACTAGGGTCGAATCTCATCGATCTCAAAAACAATGCTTTATTAATATTTTTCATTGCCGATACTAGTTCCAGTATGCTGACATTGAAGTTATACTCGGACAACCTTGGTTAGGTAGAATCCCAGGAGTCTGATACCTCTTTGTCCTGAAATGATCTGTTATTCTGGAAATGATCAGCTCTCCTATCGGTGGCGAATCTATTCGCCGACCAAAAAGATTTGTCGCATCCTTCGGCCCTTCGTAGGGCGAATACCTACCTCTAGAAAACCGTCGATCTGCATCAAAATTATCCTTCACCTTTTCCTTGTTCTTTTCTTGGTCCCGACCCTTGGTTGATGTTGGGAAATCGAGCTGGTTATCATTATCTTCAACTCATAGAGGTTGTGGACATCTGCCCATATTATTTCCTTGAACTCGAGCAGACTTTCCTTCAGTTTTCAGGATGCATTTGAACTCCTCGGATTTAGCCTTTTAGTAAATGCCTCAACTGCCCATTCGTCCAGTATGACCGGTAGCAGCACCACTCCTTCTGAAATCTGGTCACATACTCCCGCAGCAATCCGTACTCTCCTTGCACAATTCTAAATATGTCGGCCTTTCGGACATGTACCTTCCTGCCCTGGCATAGGCCTTCATAAAAGAATCCGCGAGTATCTCGAAGGAATCTATTGAGTGCTCGGGTAAAAGTGAATACCATGTCAAGGCCCCTTTAGTAAGGGTCTCCTCAGACTTCTTCGACAAGACTGACTTAATCTCGTGAAGATCTAAGTCGTTTCCTTTCACCACCATTTATAGGTGGTGATGTGCTCCTGAGGATCCGAAGTACCATCATATTTTGGCATGTCCGGAATTTTGAACTATTTCGGGATCAACTCCAGTGTCGCGCTTGGTTTGGACGGAAATGTTTATTTCTTTCAGTTTGGTCCTTTCAACACTGGATGTGCGCCCGGAATTTGATCCATTCAGACATTTGTTTTCCTCATAAACTGCATGAGTTTGGTTTTAAAGGGATCATTCTCACCATTGTTACTGGATCTGCTGTCGTTCCCCTCGGGCCTGTCGAAGTCGACCTTATCCCTCAGAGTGTTGTTATCAACCTTTTGTGTTGTTTGGTTTACGGGAACACCGGGATGCTATGAATGCGATAATTCTATGTAATGACAGTCTATGAATGCCATAATTCTCTATAATGGACTGTGTATTTAATATTGCAGAATATTCTTTCTTGAATGCTATCAGGTGGCAGACATTCATTTGTCTTTAGCAATATTCCCTTTGGGGGCTCTCCGGTGCTAACCGAAGTTGTTGCCCCCGATCTAGTGTCATGACCCAAATTTCTCTCTGTCGGGTCGTGATGTTACCTAGTCTTAGTAGGTAAGACTAACATTAACTGAAATAACAACAATATTTAACTAACATCTAACAATTTCAAAATAGAAATCTCAATACAAATTTACATTCCCAAAACTGGTAGTACAAGTCATAAACTCTATTGAGTTTTCTAGAAGCCCTTGATAAGTAGGGATTTTGACTGCTTATTCACTCTCTTTTACTTGCGTTTTAGCTCAAAAATGCTTAAAGGCATTTGATGCGAGACTAAATTGCATAGTTTAACATGTGATATACCTTACATTTTATGCGCGTTAATGATAATATTACACTTGTTATGTGATTAATTGAGTTTATTTCATGCGTAGGTGAAGTGGAGATGGAAACGGAGCTAAAAGGATGCAAATACGTCGAAAAATACGCGAAAGGAGACACCCGGGCGATAGCCGGGCGACAGAGCCAAACAGCCTGACCACACCTGGCGTTAGCCAGGCGTTTGGGCTGAAACGCCAGCCCTACCCTGGTGTTAGCCAGACGTTTGGGCTGAAATGCCAGCCCTAGGGTCCCCAGTCGGCCAGAAATCGAGTTTTGATGGGTTTAAGTGTTTTCTAATTGAAATAGAAGTCTCCTACACGGTTAGGGTTCACCCTAAACCTATAAATAGACTCCTAAAACACAACTACAA
>MDKJ01153830.1:0-17749 GCA_005239525.1 Nicotiana knightiana | reverse complement strand
TATGCAGACCGCATAATGGTCGCATACACGGGCAGATCACTGCCCCATTTGAGGTCAACTATGGGGTCCAATATGCTATCGCATTTCAGTTCTGCGGACCGCATAGCTGTCACATTGTTGCCTTTGGTTTTGGGAGGGAAGTTATGCGACGCATTATGCGATCTCATAACGTGTATGAGGACCGCATAATGGTCGCATACCTGGGCAGTGTGTTTCGAATTTTGGCCCATCTTGAGGTCCATATGCGGCCGGTTCTGCGAACCGCATGTCAGGAATGCGATTGCATTCCTGACCGCATTCTTGTGTCGGGCTTCTATTTTTCTAAATTTAACACCCGACCCCAGTTCATTAAAAACACCCATCCCCTTCATTTTTAACCACTTTTCTGAGATATTAGAGAGAGGAAAGAGTGGGTTCTATAAAGAGCAAGTCCCAACTTCATCAAATTGGTCTTCCTTCATCACTCAAGCTTGGAATTAATCAAGTAGAACACAAATTTCTTCACTCTAAGAGGTAAGCTTCCACCCCATTAACCCTAAATTTCCAGATTTTGTTAAAATGAAACATGGGTAGGATAGTTCATAAAGACGGGGTTAAGAACCTTGCATGCATGTACCCAATCTACCATAATCTAGTTAAGGAAAATAGGTTGGGGTAATCTTTCACTAAAGAAGGGTTATTTAATCTAAAAAGAACACCTAGTGTTTGATAGAAAGCTCAAATGAGTTCAAGACATGTTCATGATTCCTAATTCTAAGTTTACATGTGCCGCATTATGAATTAGATTGAAGGTTCTAGAAGGCCCGGTGATTTGAGATAGAAACTAAGGGAAAATCCCGATTCGAGGTATGTATGGATAACTTTAACCTTCGAAGAATCCTCTTGTTGAGTCCGAGTATTTGGTAGGTGCACCTTGTTTGGAAATATGTGAACTGATTGTTCAGACGTGTTGAGGCGCGAGATTCTATTCTCTGATTTTCCTGGTTGATTGTCATGCTACTGCGTTGTATGAAGTTGTGAAAGGTGTTTGATGTGTAATGAACGAAATATTGATAATGTGCTCAAATGTGGGAATGTGTAAAATAGTTGAAAGCCATACGTGGAAAGTAATGAAAAAGAGTATTGTGAAATAATGTAACTGAATTGAGCGATTGTGGCAACACCGTGTTCATGAAATTACTACTTGATGAGAGTTATGGTGCCTTGGGCCCAAATACATAAATTGTTGATATGAACTTGTATTCCTTGAAGTGATGATTCTTGTGATGTAATTGTTTGTGGTTACTGTTATGAAATATGATTGTCAGGTGGGATCGGGTTGCACGCCGCAACACAAAGTAATAAGCTTGATAAGGTGTGAGGCAATAAGGGTGGCCGAGGTAATAAGGATGGAATGTGATCATTATCACTATCGAAATGAAAAATCTGGGAACCTTTTGAATATGGTGATGTTGAAAGGGAAAAAGGAGAGATTGTGAAACTCGTTGATTTTGGCTGTTTCTTTCCACGTGCATTGATTGATTGGTTCTATTACTGTCTCTTAATTGTGTATTATTTGATTGTACTTGGGATAAAGTTTGTTCATACATACTAGTATTATTCCACAGTACCAACGTCCCTTTTGCCGGGGGCGCTACATCTTTTTATATGGATGTAGGTGGGTCCATAGCAGGTTTCTCAGCTCGCCGTTAGTGGTGCTTTCTCCTCATCCTTTCGCAGCTGTACTGGTGAGCCCCACTTCCTCTCGGAGCCATGTGTAGTTCATGCCATCTCCTTTTGAGTATATTATGTATCGTAAGGTATAGCCGGGGCCTTGTTGCCGGCAAGTATTGTATAAACTCCTAGTACTCTTAGAGGCTCCGTATACACTATGTGGGTGTATATATATATTTTGGGCAGTGGTTGTATTTGCTCGTAATCAGGGTCCGTATTGGGAAATGTTGTATCTATTATGTATGTTTTGGGAAATCTAGTATAATAATGTAAAATGAGGAAAGGAGAAATTGGATTTATTGTGGTAATCGCACAGTTTTAAGCTTATCCCATTGCTTCACATAAATAATGGATGATATAAACACGGGGAAGCGCGTTGGATAGGAAAGGCAAAGCAGGTTCGCTTGACTAGGGTCACCCGGTTGAGTGCCGGTCGCGTCCCTCGATTTTGGGGCGTGACAGTAAGTCCCCTGCATCTTATTTACTACCAATTGGGAATCGCTTTTGATCACGATTAGCTCGATTGAAATCTCTCGTGCAAGTTCTATTCCTGTAATAACAACTCCGTACTTTGCTTCATTGTTAATTATAGGATAACATTTGATAGCCTGTCCTGTCTTTTCACCCGTGGGTGATATTAAAACTATGCCTAAGCCGACACCTTTTATATTGGAAGAACCATCGGTAAATAGGGTCCATATACCTGGATTAACACCGTTGAAGAGTTGTAACTCCTTTTCCACTTCAGGGACAATGCTATTACTAAAATCAACGACAAAATCAGCTAAGATTTGGGACTTGATTGCAGTCCTAGGCCGATATATTATTTCATGCTCACTTAATTCTATGGCCCACTTGGCTAATCTTCCTTATAGTTCTTGTTTATGCAGTATGTTTCTTAATGGATACGAGGTCACAACTGTGATTGGATGACATTGAAAGTATGACCTTAATTTATAGATGCCATGATTAGAGCTAAGACTAACTTTTCTAGATTTGGATACCTAGTTTCAACATCTAGTAATGTCTTGCTTCCATAATAAATAGGAGATTATTTACCTTTATTCTCCCTTACCAATACTGCACTTACAACAATTTACGAGACATCAAGGTAGACGTATAGCCGCTCCCCCTCCTTCGGCTTTGACAGCAACAAAGGTTTTGATAGATAAGCCTTTAGGTATTTGAGAGCCTGTTGACATTCTTCAGTCCATTCGAACCGATTTTTCTTTTTGAGAACTGCAAATAATTTAAAACTTATCTCAGAAGATTTGGAAATAAATCTTCCTAAGGCTAAAATTCTTCCCGTTAGTCTTTGAACTTCTTTTTTGTTTATAAGTACATCAAGTATTTCTTCTATAGCTTTAATTTGATCAGGATTTACCTCTATTCCCCTGTTTGATACAAGGAAAACCAAGAATCTACCTGATTCTAGATTCTAAGCCAAAAATGCATTTTTCTGGATTCAACTTCATATTATACCTGCGTAAACTGTCAAAGGTAATAGAGAGGTGTTGGAAATGGTTTTCCGCTAGTGTTGATTTTACCAGCATGTCATCAATGTAAACTTCCATTGTTTATCCCAGATGTTCCTGGAACATCTTGGTCACTAGCCTTTGATATGTGGCTCCAGCCTTTTTTAAGCCAAAAGGCATGACTTTATAACAATAAGTCCCCCTGCTTGTAATAAAGGAGGTTTTTTCCTCATCTGAGGGATCCATTTTAATCTGATCATAACCAGAATACGCATCTAGAAAGCTTAACAATTCATGACCTGCGGTGGCATCAATCATTTGATCTATATGTGGCAATGGGAATGAATCTTTGGGGCATGCTTTATTTAAGTCAGTATAATCTACACATACTCTCCATTTTCCATTCTTTTTAGGTACTACCACAGTGTTAGCTAGCCAGTTAGGGTATGTTACCTCTCTTATTGAACCAATCTTTAAGAGTTTCTGTAACTCTTCGTCAATCACTTGGTTCTTGAATGGTCCTTGATTTCTTTTCTTCTGCTTAACGGGTACGAAGGATGGATCTTCATTTAGTTTATGAGTCATCACCTCTAGTAGGATACCTTTCATATCTGAGTGGGACCACGCAAAGCAATCTGCGTTAGCCTTTAAATAATCAACTAACTTACCTCTTCGACCGGGACTCAGCCTCGTGCCTATATACACTTTCTGTTCAGGCGTTTCTTCAGACAATGGAACATCTTTGAGCTCTTCCGTAGTTTTTTTGATGTGCTCGTCTTCCTCCTGTTCATGAATGACGTCCGGTCTGGAATCTACATCCGTGTGGTCCAATGCCTCTTCCGTGGTGACTTGATTCACTTTCTCGTAAGTATTTTCTTTCGTACCTATTTGGGCAGTAATTTCTTCCATGCCTGTTTGGGCAGTGTCACCTGCTTGGTAGATTTCCTTATCCTTTGATTCTTTCACCTCTACTTTTTTGTTGTAGTGTACCTCAAAATTTATATTTCTCGCAGTTTGCTGATCACCTCTAATTTGCTGAATCCCCCATTCAGAGGGGAATTTAATTACGTGATGCAAGGTGGAGGGTATTTCTTTCATGTCGTGAATCCATGGCCTTCCCACGATTACGTTATAAGACATGTCAGTATTGATGACGTGGAACCTAGTACTTTTGATCACTCCCTCAACATAAGTGCTAAGTTCAATTTCTCCTTTTGTTATAAACATAGAGTTATCAAACCCTGATATGGCTCGTGCCCTTGGGATTACTTGATTCCCCAATAGCATTTCTTCCACGACTCCTAGCAAAATGATATTGACTGAACTACCTGGATCAATCAACACTCTTTTTACGTTAGTATCATGAATAAGTAAGGATATTACCAGAGCATCGTTGTGAGGAAGAATTAATCTGCCGATATCTGCATCATCAAAGGTTATATCGTCTGCTTCCAGATTTTCGCAAACCCGCTTTCCGTGTGTAATTGTGAACTTCGTGGTCGTTTTGCAGATCACTCCATTTACTTTTTCACCTCCGTGTATCACGTTGACAGTTCATTTTGGAGATGGATGTTTTGGGGGCTCCTGCCTGTTCTTCATGTATGCCTGTTTACCTTTTCACTAAACAATTCTGTCAAATAGCCCTATTTCAATAATTGTTCTACCTCACCTTGCAAAAATATGCAATCTGCAATTCTGTGTCCATGATCATTATGGAATTCACACCAGAGATCTGGGTTCCTCTTATTCGGGTTCAACCTCATCTCTTTGGGACATCGAACCTTATCACCCATATTTCTTAACACTGAAATTAGTTCGGAGGTACTTACATTAAAGGTATGATCCTTAATTTGCGCATTACCTCTAGGTCGTTGATCTTGATCCCTTCTGGATCTAGATGAGGACGAGCCTGCATCTCTGCTTGGTGGTCCATAATCTGACCTGGTGTTTTCGTACCTGGGACGAGTTTCACGTCCCGATGGTCCCAAGTAAGGATTGTACCTGTTTTTACCTGATCTCCTGTCTGATTCTGAACGCCTGGATCTGGTATAAACTTCCTCTTTCGGTCGAGCAATGGTATCTTCTTCTATTCGAAGTTTAGTACTGTACTTGTTACAAACTTCGTTCCACGTTGTAGCTGGGAATTCTCTCAAGCTTTCCTTGAGTCTCCTCGTGGCTTCTGAGCTTTTGTCATTTAGATTACTTGCAAATGCCATGGCTGCCCAATTATCAGGCACCCTTGGTAGTTGCATTCTTTCTCATTGAAACCTGTCTACAAATTCACGAAGTAGTTCCGTGTCTCCTTGTTTTATTTTAAAGATGTCCTCCATCCTTTTCTTGACTTTTTACTCACCGGAGTGTGCCTTTATGAAAGAATCTGCAAGCTCAACAAAAGAATCAATAGATTTTTCAGGGAGAATAGAATACCAGGTTAGCGCCCCTTTGGTAACTGTTTCTCCAAACTTTTTAACTAGGACCGATTCAATTTCTTGTTTGTTTAAGTCGTTTCCCTTCACTCCGGTGGTAAAAGCAGTCACATGGTCGCGTGGGTCGGTTGTCCCGTCATACTTAGGTATGTCAGGCATTTTAAACTTCTTTGGAATGGGTACGGGTGCTGCTCTTGGTTTCCAAGGTTGTTGAGAATATCTATCTACGTCAATGCCTTTGATAACAGGTGGTACTCCAGGAATTTGTTCGATTCAATCGTTTTGTTCCTTCACCTGTTTCTGCAAAGTTAGTAATAAAGTCTGTAATTCAGAGTTATTAGACATACCTGGTCTCGCTTCGAGAGATTCATTAGAAGTATCTCCCCTTCCTTAGTTTTCCAACCCAGATTGAGGATTTTCCATGGTGATGGTATTATTGGGGGGTGGTGTCAGTGGTGCAGGTAATGCTGCCGGTAATCCCCTCGCAAATTCTTGCAAAGCTTGGCTCACATACTCTGCAATCATTTGCTTTACCCAATCTTGTTCCACCGTTTGATCATTATTACTGTTGTTGTTATTGGATCTTTCTGGGGATTGTTCCCTTGAACCATGTGGGGTTCCTGAAGGTGATGGGACTGGGGTTCCATTCCTTTGCTGGTTGTTGTCGTTGGAGTTTGACATAGTTCAGAGGATATCGCTTGAAAAGAAAACAAAGATTATCATATTCCCCGTAACGGAACCAATTTGTTTAACCAAAGAATTGGATTCTTTGCCCAAAGATATTTTAAGAAGCACACGGGTTTTTGATAACCAAAGAATAAGATAATAATTGTAGGTAAACTCGTAAATGGAAAGTAGTAAGATGCATAAAAAGTAAGTGTATTGCATTGGTAGTTCAGATGTTTTTTTTTCTCTCCCCTTTACAGGTTCTATTTTTCTCCTTTATATAGGGAATTTTCTAATATAACGTCTACCCTTTTTAGTGATTGAGCATTAATGACTAATTATGACCCTGATGTAACGTTAAAATGAATCAACCGTAAATGTGGTGTAACGTATGGATCTCTAATTTGAAGATTTCTGAATCTGCCCTTTATTCTGCCCAAACACACTTTGACTGTGTCTCTTCATCTTTTCAATCAGGTTTAGACTTCCGTAGCTAATTAACCCATGGGTGTGATTTTTCGTGCCTCTTTGCCTCGTACCTCTTCATAGAGTCCCGTCCAGCTGTCGTGTCTTCATTGATCCACATAGACTACTGAGTCATCAAGATTTATTACACCTGTGAAGCTCTTTTTACCAATACAATGAGGTTAATGGTGTAACATAAACAACTGCAAAAAAGACATCAAAAATCACGGTCACTCATGGGAAGAGTGTTCGCCAACTCTTGGATTGAGACAGTATAACATTTGATGATGAAGACGTGGACGAATTGATGATTCCTCATAATGATGCACTGATAATATCTTTACTTTACACGATACTAACGTAAAACGAGTTTTGATTGATCCAGGTAGTTCAGTAAACATCTTTTTGCTAAGAGTGGTGAGAGAAATGCAAGCTGATGACAAGGTGATTCCAAAGGCACGGTCTTTGTCCAGATTTGATAATTCAAGCGTCACAAAAGGGGAAGTTTTGCTCACTACGTTTGCAGAAGGAGTTGTGAAAGATACGAAGTTCCAGGTAATAGACGTGTACATGACATATAACACGAAATGGATGTCGTCCCATCTACTTTACGTCAAGTTATCAAATTTACCTCACCGTGGGGGATCCGTCAAATTCGTGGAGATCAACAAGCTTCAAGGAATATTAACTCGGTGGTAGTTTTGAGCACGGTAACCAATGATACAGACACAAAATAGCAATTGCAGCATTCAGTTGAGGATGTTTATGAAACCTTAACTGAAGACATGCCAGGACAGACCGACGTTGACTCAAGATCAGACGTCATTCAAGAGCCAGAAGAAAATGAAAATATTAAGACAACTACTTAAGAACTCGAAGCTACAGTGTTGTTTACACATTGACCAGACAGAAAATTTCACATCGGAGCGAATTTATACGCAGAAATGAAAGGTAAGTTAGTTAAATTTTTAAGAGATAATATAGATTGCTTTGCTTGGTCACATTCAGATATGACAGGTATACCTCCAGAAGTGATGACCCACAAACTGAATGAGGACTCGTCATATCCACCTTCAAGCAAAATAAGAGGAAGTAAGGATCCTTCAAAAATCAAGTTATCCAAGATGAGGTACAAAAGCTTTTAAAAATTGGGTCGATACGAGAGGTAAAATACCTTAACTGATTAGCTAATATTGTTGTAGTTCTAAAAAATATGGAAAATGGCAGATTTGTGTAGATTATATTGATTTAAATAAGGTTTGTCCTAAAGATTTGTTTCCTTTGCCGCATATAGATTAACTAATTGACTCTACCACTGGACATGAGCTTTTAAATTTTTAGATGCATATTAAGGATATAACCAAATAAAGATGGACCCTCTAGATGAAGCAAAAACTTCATTTATCACTCAAAGGGGGACTTACTATTATAAAGTCATGCAGTTTCGTTTAAAAAATATTGGAGCCACGTATCAAAGATTGGTGACCAAAATGTTTCAAGCATATCTACGAAAACTATGGAAGTCTACATTGACGATATGTTGGTCAAGTCTACACATGCGAGAGATCACTTTCAACACTTGTCAGACACGTCTGAGATTCTCCGCGAATACAATATGAAGCTAAATCCAGAAAAGTGCGCTTTTGGCATGGCTTCAGGTTAGTTTTTAGGCTTTCTTGTTTCTAACAGGGGTATTGAAGTAAATCCTCCACAAATCAAAGCTTTATAAGAAATACCATATGTACTCACAAGCAAAAAAGATGTGCAAAGATTAACACGAAGAATAGCAACCCAGGGGAGGTTTATATCAAATTCTTCATAAAAGAGTTCTAAATTGTTTTTAGTATTGAAAAAGCATAATCAGTTTGAATGGACTGATGAATGCCAACAAGACCTCAAGGACCTAAAATCGTATTTGTCAAAATTGTGTTTGTTGGCCAAACCAAAAAACGAAGAAAGGCTACTCATTTACCTTGTTGTGTCGGAAGTAGCGGTAAGCGCAATATTGGTACGAGAGGATAAAGGTAAACAATCTCCAATTTATTATGTTAGAAAATTTTTATTAAATGTTGAGACACGGTATCCCCTTTTGGAAAAACTTACTTTAGCGTTAATCATGGCATCTTTAAAGTTAAGATCTTATTTCCAATGTCATGCTATTTCTGTAATAAATGCTTTTCCTCTGAGGAATGTATTGCAGAAACAAGAATTATCTGGTAGATTAGCTAAATGGACAATAGAATTCAGTGACTATGATATCATATATCAGCCTAGAACTGCAATAAAAGCGCAAGTTCCAGCAGACGTCATAACAGATTTCTGCACAAATCTAGTTCCTGAAGCGAAAAAGGAACTACAAGTATTTGTAGGCATACAAATTTTATTAAATTAAATCCGTAAAATAATTTGGACTATATTTTAAATTCAAGATATATTAGTTCATGTTATGAAATATTATATTGTTATAGTGGATGTCTATAACTCCTAAAGAAGTTACTCCCACTACTCTTCTCCATTAACCTCCTACTACTTCTTACCATTATGATTGTAACTCCCACACCTCTATAACCTCCTCCATGATCTTCCTCCATGATATCAAATACTTAATGTCATGTTTATGACATCCTTTTGTATACCTCTATATAATACTATAAATAGAGGATGGGAAATGATATTGTATACACTTGAAACACTTGAATACATGGAAGAATAAGAATTTCTCATCTCTTTCTTTCTATATCTCTTAGCTTGTTTTTCCTTATTTTATGTTGTTATTGCTTTGAGCTTAGTTTCTTAATTCGTTATCAACACGAATTGCTATATTCTTCTTATATTTTCTATAAGAGATTAAAGCCTTCCATGGGAGCTACAACCTTGAATCAATTTGGTTGAGCATATGAAAACCTGGGCATTTCGTTTCCATATTAATATTGTGTTTACTTCTATTATACAGGGAGTATCATTTTTTTAAACCATGAATTCTGCAATTAACTTGCGTTAATATTTAAGACTTGGTTTAATTTGTGTTACTTAACAATTTAGTTTTACTTGTGCAGATGTATACATATGGAATACCTGCTTTCGAGTTGCAAACAAGAGCATATTATGATGCCTTGGTATCATCTTCCATATGTACTGCTCCAACAGTTTGCAAGCCAAGATTATGGAAATGTTAACTATTGAGAAGGTTTCTAGTTAATCTTTAAAAAAAATAAGAATTTAAATTTATGTTGTGGTCAAAATAAATTTTGTATAACTAAGATAGTTTTATTCCCTTTATATTTGATCATATAGTTGTTTGTGAAAAAGATCAATGTGAACTTTCAATAAAGTTAGAGAAAAAATAATTGATTATTAGAAAGTTACTATGCAGGTAGTGTCTTTATGATATTAAAAAATTTATATTCTTTAGGTGCACTTATAATTCTTTTATGTGGTCAATCTGGAAAAGTGACTTACTTCTAGTTTGGCAGAAAATATATACATCTAATTAATATTTTTCTTTAGACACATGAAAGATGATAATAGTTATATCATGGTCCATACTAACTAATTAGATGCACACTTCTTCAAGAATCATATTTAAAATAATAACTTTGAGGAGCAACAATATGTGATGTGCTTTTATATTGATTGAGATATGTGATTGTATGACTAACCGCAAATTGACTTTCTAGATCTTCTGATAATATAGTTCATTTTTTGCATCAAATTAAATATGTGATAAGGCGATGCAGATACTATTAAGTTTTATTTATCACTAGACGAGTTTTCACATGTAACCTTTGGAAGTGGTAATATTTTAAAGTCTTATGATGACTGGATGTAATGATGTCATTTATTGAGGGTAGGACGGTGGGTTTAAGTCCCAACACACCATGTTGATGAAAAGACGTTGGATTCGAGTTTCAACGCATTATAGTCTAACATGCCTTTATATGGGTAAGGCATTGGAATTGAGTATCAATGCACCACATTGGTGATATAATGACGACTAATGAAATATAATGTTATTTCATGAAAAGGAATGAAGCTTGTCCCACTCGATTTGCTCCATTCTTGAAGTGAATGTGATAGCGGTGCATAATAAGTCTAAATGAAAAAAAGTGGTTGACCAATGAACGTGGGTGTGCCAGAGACCAAAATAATATAGTCATCATTATGGTAAATGTAAAAAGGAGAACAATAATGGTTATCAAAATAATCCTTCAAAGGTGAAGGAATTGTGTATCAATATAGTATGTAAATATGAGGCACACCCAGACGATTATAGTCCATTATTTGAAAGAATGCGACTTGTGACAAGCATTACAAATGCAGACTCATTCCTAAAAGTGAATGTGAAAATATACATGTGATATAAATTATGCATAAGAATGTGCTTATGCATGGTTGTATAAATACCACAACTCACCTCTAAGGGAGGTTTGAGAGAAATAAAGATAACGAATATTACAATGTGGTTACATGAATATGCCATTGGTCGCGTACATGTGGTACGCCAAAAATATTATGCCATGCCTTATAAACATTTATTAAAGGTAAAATTAAAGCAAGAAAAAGTTTTGCTTATGATGACTTCGACTGTCATAGTTATTACGATATGATTTTCTCCATGAAGGAGATATTCACCATATGGACGGTGTGACAAAAGATCTTGTAGTACAAAATCAATTAAGAGCTCCGGAAGAGCGAATTTGTTACTACCCGGATAAATGAAATTGTAAAATGAAATTATAGTAAGTCTCAAGAGAAACTTTTTGAGTTTCAAACATATTAGCCAAAGTGGTTGGCATTTGAGACTATAAACGAAAGGAAGATTGAAAATCTTTATATTACTATAATCATACCGGGTAAATATAAAAGATTACCCACCTTTTCTTCTATTTGTACTACACGTGTATAAGCATGATGATGGAATCACATGCCACAAGTAAACAAAGGGTTTACTTAAAAAAATATTAGTTGGCATGACCAGTTGGTCATTCCAGTTCAATTATGATGCGAAAATTAATTGAGAATTCACATTGGCATATATTGAAGAAATAGAACGTTCTTCAAGAATTCTCTTGTGTTGCTTATCTCATGATATACCAGTTAAAGTTGGGATTGAATCCCTTAAAATCTGGAACGAATAAAAGGTGATATATATATATATATATATATATGAGCCCAATCACCTGTCATGCGGACCGTTTACTATTATATGATTTTAATATATGCATCTATTGTATGGTCACATGTGCATTTGTTATCAACTTGAAATTTGGATTTTCAAGGTTGATTGCTCAGATTATTAGAGCACAGCTCCAGAATATAAATTATGATAATTATCTTGATAATGTTGGTTTAAATCCATGTTGGTTTAGCAGAAATTGTATGCCTCCAATTATAGCTAAACCATTGGTTATGAGATGTATTGTTTAACATACATCATCACTTGTATGCATCTAGCCAAGTTTAAATTCTCCCAATCAAAATTGGTTCAGGGTCAGGAACCAAATAATTTTCATCTAGAAATATGGATGTTCTATATGATTTAATTATTCCACCACAATGCACAATGATGGGTACCCAAAGAAAGTTGGGGATATGTGTTTGTGATCCCAGGATTAGGGGGAGAAATTTGACAGCTGAAAAAGAAATCATGGAATGAATTATTATGAGTGTACCTAGATCCTCGTACAAGAAAATGTGAACTTGAAGTTCAAGTAATAATTCATTTGCAAAATATTGCCAGGCGTATTTGCTGACCCAAAGCTAAATATTATATTTCAGCTGCTAATTCTCCAAATAGAATAAAGTCCATGATGCACATAGTCTATGGAATGCATGAAGCGTAATAGGTTAATCGGTTCCAAAGATAAAACTCCTTGAAGAAGGAGAGGAGCAAATGATAAAGATGGTAATACTAAGGAGGCAAGTGCTCTGTAAGAGCACCATGGAATAACACTTTATAAGACCTCATGGAAGAGGCTCAGGTACCTGAAAATAATAAGATCTCGATAAGTTATGTCTTTATTGTGTGATGATGGAACCGATGTAAAATGATCATCGATGATATTTGTAACAACCCGGTCGGTCGTTATGTAGAACTTGCATTAACAATTACTGTTATTGACTTGTCATAGGTTGGTTATATGATTATTGATGTGTTAGAGTTGGTAGGCTTGAAATCGGAATGGTTGTAGTGACAGTTCAGTCACTTAGTCTTAAAAATAGCCTTAAAATGGGAAAAGTCGACTGAGGGTTGATTTATTGGTAAACGACCTCGGAATGCAAATTTTACGGCTAGGATAGATTCGTTAGGTGACTTGGGACTTAGGAGTGTGTTCGGAATATTTTTGTGATATCCGGTGTAGAATAAGGCTTGAATTGGCGAAAGTTAGTTTTTGGCGATTTTCGGTCGGCATTGGAAAATAGGCTATCGGGATCGGAATGGAATCTGGAAGTTGGAACATGTTCGTAATGTCATTTTGGATATGTATGCAAAATATCATCAGGTCAATCGGAGTTGTTTTGGATAGTTTCGGCATCGTTGGTGGATTTTAGAAATTTCAAAGTTCTTAGGCTTGAATCCGGCGTGATTTTGGTGTTTTGATGTTATTTTTAGCGTTTCGAGAGTGCAACTAAGTTTGAATAATCAATTATGATGTGTTGGTAACTTTGGTTGGGGTCCCGAGGGACTCGGGATTGATTTCGGGTGGTTAACGGGCATTTTTGGGCCTTAGAGAATTATTGGTTTTCTGGTTTTTGTGCAGCAGGAAATCCTTCACTGCGATCGCGTGAGGAGAGACGCGATCGCGCAGTTCAAATTGACAGAGGCAGAATTTTGCTCTCTGTGATCGCATAAGTGTGTTCGCGGTCGCAGAGGTTGAGCAGGTTGAGCAGTGCGATCGCGTGGAGCATGTTGCGGTCGCATAGTGTAAATGAGGGGGCGCGTGAGTGGGGAAGTTGGTCATCGCGATCGCGTGAATAGGGATGCGATCGCAGTGGGCTGGAAATTGGAGCTCCGCGATCGCGTGGCTAAGTTTGCGATGGTAGAGAATATTTTTGGGCAGCTGAGAAATTTTGCATCGCGATCGCGGTGTGAGTCCCGCGATCGCGAAATGAACTGGGCAGTATTTAAATAAACACTCCGCGACCATTGGACATTTTAACACCATTTTTGAACGGGAAAAGATCTTGGAGGCGATTTTGAAGAGGGGAAATCAGTGTTCTTCGTTGAGGTAAATATTTTGGACCCTAAAACTCGATTATAGGTGATTAAGGAACATAATATCAGTATTTAATTCATGAAAATTAGTAGAAAAAGGTGGAGTTAGGGCTTTATATTTTGAGACCTTTAGGGGTCGATTTGAGGGGTCAAACGAATTTCGATTTTAGGGGTCAAACGAACTTCAATTTTAGTGTTCTTTATATGTACGGACTCGTGAGATGATGAAGAACAGTTTTTTATAAAAAAAATTTGAGTTTCGGGACGCGGTCCTGGGTGTCGGGTTTTGACTAATTTCGCGTTTTGAGCTAAATTTGGTACCTTTCAATTTGGAATTCATTCCTTAAGAATAATTTGATGATAAAAATCTGAACTTGGTAGATTTGGAGCACTCAGAGGCCGGATTTAGAGGTAAAGGCACTGCGAAATAGTATTTTAACCGGTTTTGAGGTAAGTAACGTTTCCAAACTTGGTTCTAAGGGTTCGAAAACCAAGCTAAATGATTTATGACTATTCTTGAGGTGACGCACATGCCAAGTGATGGGCGTGTGGGCATGCACTGAGTATTTGTGGCCTGGCTTATCCCATGGCACCGCTTAGTAATTATTCCTTGATGATATATGTGCTTCTGTTAATGTGGTAATTGCGAACCTGTTAGAAATCATGTTAAGTATAAATTCTAGGCTTCACGCCGAAAATGCTGAGACCCGAGTGGTCGTATATTGCTGCCTCATTTTTTGATTTGATGTCATATACTCAGTCCTGTTATAGCATATCACTTCATAACCCAGTCTCACTATTGTTAATTACATGCATACTTATCATTGATTCGGGCTGATGGAGGCATTTCTGATCCATGTGAGCGTGACTGAAGAGTAATGACTGAGTGAGGCCGAGAGCCTATTATTGAGACAATTATGAGAATGGACTACACACCGCAGTGATATTTAAATCATGCCTTCGTTGGCTTTATGGCGCTTGGGCCACTAGGGCCCCTCCGGAGTCTTTACACCCCCAATGAGCGCATTGATGATGAGGGATGGATCTTCCCTAGGTATGGATCTTGTCCGAAGCTGATGTTATGTGAGGGATGGATTTTCCCTGGGCATGGATCTTGTCTGAAGCTGATGTTATGTGAGGGATGGATCTTCCTGGGCATGGATCTTGTCTGAAACTGATGTTATGTGAGGGATGGATCTTCCCTGGGCATGGATCGTGTCCGAAGTGGATGTTATGTGAGGGATGGATCGTCCCTGGACATGGATATTGTCCGAGTGTTGTATTCTGGAGATGGATTTTCTTCGTGGGGATGGATTGGGATATTTCCTCAGTATGGAGTGACTACGATCACCAATGATTATGTACATTTTGGGATGGACTTTTCCCTAGGCCTGAGAGCCATATACGGTAATGAGTGGACTGTTGTGTGAGGGTTGTGAGCACTATATGAATTTTCACACTTCGACATGTTGGCATGTAGAACATATGGAGATATATCTAGTATATTCTGTTATTATTTTCTGATACACTGTGAACATGCCTAAATTTTGTACGCTGATGATTTAATTATTGAGGTTTAGTCCATCACCACCTCTCAGCCTATAGTTTCGGTTCGTTACTTCTGAGTTGGTGTACTCATGTTACCCCCTGCACCTTGTTTGCAGATCAAGGTACACCGGGACCCGGTAGTGGATATTGAGCAGCGGTCAGAGTTTTCATTGGAGTTGTCGAGGGAGCAGATGGCGATCGCGACCTTGTCTTCTCTTCCTTATTCCACCTGTTGCACTTATTTTGAGACTATGTTGTCTATTTCTTCATTCTTTATTTTCTTAAAATAGCAGCTCATGACTGAGGGACACCGGATCCGGGGTTGGAGGTTTAAATTTAGTTTTTTCACACATTGTTCTTAAACTTTAGATTCTTAGTATTATCAATAAATTTTTTTAAAAATATATTTTTACTGGAAACTGAATTTAGCTTAGTTAAAAAGGGCGGCTTGCCTGGTTCCACGACAGGCGCCATCACGACTCCGAAATTGGGTCGTGACAAGATGGTATTAGAGCGCTAGGTTAAATAGGTCTCACTAGTCATGAGCATGTTTAGTAGAGTCTTGTGGATCGGTACGGAGACGTCTGTACTTATCTTCGAGAGGCTGCAGAACCTTTAGGAAAAATCTCACATTCTCGAACTCTTGTCGTGCGAATCCATTGATTCAACCTGAAGCGTAATTCTTTGAACTTCTTTCATGTATTCAAACGCGCACGTGAACGCTCGGTATCAGCCGTGCACCGATGGCTTGTGACTTCCATGAATGGGATGTGATTTTAGCATGTTTGGGGCCAGTTTGGAGGACTTGAGGCCGGATTTTTGTCTGTGGCTTGAGTGCTGAGATTTCGTTTGTGTGAGCACATATATTGGGGACTTATATTTCCGTTTGTGTCCTTATTGACGAGACTTGGTGACTAGATGACCATGTGGTGAGTGTGATTTGAGAGTGAGATGTGTTTATATTGCTTGATTGTGACAAAAAGGGAGTGGTTGGATATGTAGCGAGGACGTTGAGTGTTTGACTTATTTCTGGAGTTGGCATATGGCCTCGAGTCGTGAGTGTATGGGAAGACCTTTTATATTGTTTCGTAGCAAGTTCTCTTTTACCAGTAATTGATATATGTTGCAATTTGAGTTTAGATCACTTGTCGGAGTTGGCACGACTATTGCAATGGTGAATGCGAGGTTGGAGATGATTTGGGATGTTTAATGGTTTGAGTTAAGTATGAGCTTATGAAGGATTTAGTTGAATTCCACCGCGGTATTGTGGCAGTGATAGCATATGGGCATTGTGGGTTATTGTTGTTTTGATCTATGGCTTTGAGCCAAGTGGGGGAGTGTGCTAATGATTAGTTGGTTGCCCGATTATGTGCTGTATTGGTTTTAGTTTGGGGATATTTGGGAGAGTATTCAACGGCTTTTGAGCTTTAGACGGTATGGTCTTATGCTTGGGTCTCGTATGGTGAACCTAGGTTGAGAATTGCAGTATTATGAGAAGGGGAGTTATCAATTCGAGGGTAAGTCAGAAGGAACTTGGATAAATAGGACAGCTTTATAGTGGGTCGGATCGGCATGGTAAGGGGTATGATTAGTTCTTTGGGTGCTTATGAGGCAATGAGTTTCTACATGTGTTCCTAGCAATGCTCTTGGGTGTTGGTGACCTGCGTAGCGTGGTTGAGTTAGGAGGATTCAGTTCTGACGGCTTGGTGTTGTGCAAATGGGATTCGAATGGTTCCTGATGGTTTCTACCACAGTTAGAGATGTGTATTTTCTACTGGCGTGAGGAGCATGAGAGGTATAGTGATTTTGCTTCTAGATGGGATCAAATGTAAGTTCATGGCTAGTTGTGTACGTAGTTGCTTGTGGCTCGGAAGGAGTTATGAATTTTCCATATTTTTCATAGGATGGCATGGTGAATGTGGTACGTTGTGTAGAGTCGAGATCTGCATGTGTGAATTCACGGTTCAGTTCTGGAAGGAAGGTACAATTCTTAGGCGGCATTGGCAGTTTCAAATGACTAAGTAAATGATATCTACTGGTGGCTTGAAGTATTTCATGTGGACTAGCATTTCGTTGGGATGTTGTTGTTGAGTGCACGAGTTGCACAGGTTATGGCTTCAAATTTTATTGATGTGTCATGTCAGAAGAGGTCATTGGACCTAGAATGAATATTGTCTGAATTGTCTACAGCATAGTTGGAAGGATAAATATCGGAAGTCGGCTTAGAAATTTGCTATAAT
>ML406940.1:0-37721 GCA_005239525.1 Nicotiana knightiana | reverse complement strand
CCCCAACCCCCCCAAAAGTGGCAGTAAAATAGCTTACCAAACATATGACTAATTAATTATGTAGTCTTAGGTGGCAAATAAGATATTAGATATACACTACAATTCTAATAAATTCAATATTTTTGGATCACTACTTCATCTTCTCTAACGTTTCCAAGACTTCAGTTAGATAGGATGTTTGGTGCTTTAACAACGAATTTCCTACAAAATCCTTACAATAGGAATCCACATCATAGATTGTCCAAACCCATATAATCAAACAGTTACATTTTATCTTTTGTAAGATACACTGTAAAAGGGAGTAGTACTCTTCTACGTGATTTTCTGCAAAAAATTTCTAATTGTACAGAGGCGTCATCCTCCTTAATTATAACGTGACATTTCTGCTTCAACGAGAATTCGAGCAAGAATATCATATGGGTTTTTCCCTACTCCGGGTATGTTAAGGCTAAGCCCTTCTTTCATTTTGCATGATCCCGTAATTACACGAGTTTGATAACGAGGTATAAAGATAAATTCATATCCCAAAATTTACGTATATTTTGCTAGTCTCGCAAGTTACGTATATTTTCCTAGTTTGGCAATTTACAATATTCTCTTTATCGAGACTTCATATTCATTTGAGTATTTCCTTCTTCCAGTCAAGAGAGCACAGAGTCTATATATACAGTATTACAGTACTTTCATTACCATCGAGCTATAATCAATGGGCAGGACCCTATTGGGAAACCTCTGATCAGATGGTAAGTTATATACCGAGCATACTGTGGCCGAGCGCCTATGAGCGAGCCTAGTTGGCCGAGATACAGAGCCTAGTCTATGAGCGAGCCTACTACGATAGAGCAGTTTTTTATATATATATATATATATATATATATATACATATACATATATATGCCGAGCCTTATAGGGCCGGGCAGCTATTTTACTTATTATATTGAGAGAATTGAGTCAGTATATGCATGTAAGCATATGTGGAGATTATCAGTTCAGTTTCAGCTTTCCGTATACTGCCTTACATACTCGATACATTATTTCGTACTAACGTCCCTTTCTGGAGCGCTACATTTCATGCGTGCATGTTTAGACAGACAAATGGGTAGACCTCCTCAGTAGGCGTTGTCCGAGTTCAGTTTTATCGGTAATCTCCCCGTCCTTCGGAGTTGCCGGGTCTAGAAGTTTTGTGTACATCTCGTGTATATATGTAGATAGGTTATGGGTAGGTCAGGGCCCTGTTCCGATCACAATACATCTATCAGTATAGGCTTGTACATATATCCTGTCGGTTAGTGCAGTATGTTGGGCTTCTAGGCCCTGTACGTATATTTTGTTGGCTTGTCAGTTGTAGTAATTATGACGTCCTTGCCGACCCAGCTTTATGTTGACATTAGTCAGCGTTAGTCTTCATTTAGTTTTATATTTTGCATCACACATTATCTTATAATGTGGCCCATAGCCAAAGTATGATATTACATGTTCAGAATCTCATAGTCGCAAGTGGTACGCAAGGATAGGTGGGCACTGTGTGCCGGTCTCTACCCAGGCTCGGGGCGTGACACCTGGTTTGCGCTTTCTTTCTCATCTTCAAGCACGATCTTCTTTTCACGAGCCAAGTCCATAACTTTGTCCTTGAAAACAAAGCACTTCTCCAGAGGGTGGCTCACAAGTCGATGATATTTGCAGTAATTTGGGTCATCGATTTTCTCAGCTTCATTTGGTCGCTTAATCTTCGGAAGCTCAATGAGATTTAACTCG
Source organism: Nicotiana knightiana (assembly GCA_005239525.1). NCBI lineage: Eukaryota > Viridiplantae > Streptophyta > Magnoliopsida > Solanales > Solanaceae > Nicotiana > Nicotiana knightiana. Next base: position 35,966 of record ML406940.1, on the reverse strand, counting down.
AGGAGTTCTTCAAAAATAGCTGGTACATCAGAATCCATAAAGGGGTGCTCTTTCTCTTGCATTTATTTTAGAGTTAATTTTCCACTTGGCTTATCTTGAAACGAATTGGATTTCGTACTCTGTTTTTTGCTCACCTTCGTCTTGAACTTCATAGGTGATGTGTTGACATTCATAGCTTCTTTGTTTTCAGATCTTGGTACAAACTTGCTTGCAGTTCACTTTGCGAGGTTCATATATGGGAAGCCTTTCATTTCCAGTAGAGGCCATGCTCAATTCCATGTCATGGGCACGAGTTGCAAGTTCTTCAAATGTGCTAGGCTTGATACCTTGCAAGATATAGCGCAATACCCAATGTATAACTTGGATGCACATCTCTATGCCAGAAGCTTCACTAAGCCTGTCTTTACAGTTGAGGCTTACATTCCTCCAATGATTGATAAAGTCGATAACTGGTTCACTCTTCCATTGATGAGTACTTGTGAATTCTATCATACTCAGTACGTCTCGTGCTATAAAAGCGATTGAGGAATTCTTTCTCTAGTTGATCCCAGTAATCAACAAATCCAGCCTCGAGGTCTGTGTACCAATCAAAAGCATTTCTTTTTAATGAGCGGACAAACTGTTTGACGAGGTAATCTCTATAAGTCCCAGCATTATTGCATGTCTCAACGAAGTGCGTCACATGTTGCTTTGGATTGCCTTTGCCATCAAACTATTGAAATTTCGGAGGTTGATATCCAGCAAGCATCTTCAATATATCGATCCTTGAAGTGTACGCTTTGCGTAGGTAAAAGAGGACTTGGAAGCGACTTCATANTAGTGGATGCAACTTGTCGTGGGGGAGCATCAATCTCTTGGACTTCTGGGAGTTTTCCAGGTGCATGGGTGGATTCTTCTTCCATCAAGATTCCCACCCTATCTGTTAACTTATCGATTCTAGCATCTTGATTTTGCATGCAGCTGGTCAAGCCAGCGATTGCTTCCGTCAAGTTTGCCAACTGCTCCTCCACAGATGAAGTGTTTGTCACCATGTCTTGCATGATTGTCATGGACGATGGAGAGTAGCATGGATTTTCACACAGATTGATCCTTGATTGGCTCACGCTATGTGGTGTAAGTGGGGAGGATCCATCACTTGAAGCGTTATCATCTTCCTTCACAGCAGAGTGCTTGGATCCAGAGAGGTCAAGCCGAGCAAGAGTTTTCTTGATCTTTTCAGCAACATCGCTTCCTCCTTAGGGTGCATTTGTGGAAGATCTTGATCCTTTTGAGGATGAAGATCCGAAAACAGGGGTAGATGTAGACGACACTTGGGGTGCTTGTTGTCCTAACAAGCTTGCTTTACTCCTCGTAACTGGTCCAAATCTTCCAAAGGTAACATCGAGGATGCTTTCCACATCATCATAGAAACTGGAATCAGCAGCTATGGCGGAAGTTGAACTGCAGTTGATTTTCTTGGAAGCCATGTTGTTGTTCTTGAACTTTGGTGATTGAAAAGTTGAGATGAGAGGTAGAGATTGTCCCACTGGGCATGCCAGAATTTGTAGACAATAAATTGCATCGAGAAAATATAATCAAGACCGAAAAATATAGAAAAAATTGTAGTATTTTATTTCAAATATTTGAGTGTTACAATCTCTATGAATCCTCTGATTCTTCTTTTCAACGGTAAATAAAAGTGCCTCCGAGATTAATCTTGAATTCTATTTTATTTTAATCCAAGTGCTTGAAGCTTGATCTTGATCTTGACGTACTTTTAATCCAAGGGCTTGCAGCTTGTTCTTGAATCTTCGTCTTAATCTTTTAATCCTTAGAACACTTGAATGCTTGTAGCTTTTAGAGAAATCCGCAACGTTTGATCCACGAGCTCTCTCTTGCTTCTTGTTATAACTTCTAGTGTCTTTTCTGAGTTATGAAGACCCTTATTTATAGTTGTGGGAGGGAAGAGTTATGATAAGAACAAACTCTTTCCGACTAATCAAATTGAAGTGTGACATGACTGTATTTGATTGGCCAGAACATGTCACTTGCACGTTTGGCGCGATTTCATTGGCCTTTTACTTTGACTTGGCATGTCTTGTCATTCTGACACGTGGCATGATCCTATTGTGTCACGACCCAAATTTCCCTCCGTTGGGTATCGTGATGGCACCTAGTCTTAGGGACTAGGTAAGCCTAACATTTCCATTGAACAACAACAATAATAAAGGAATTTTAACAGTTTCGAAATAGAAATCTTGACAGAGTTTACAATTTTCCAAAACCCGGTAAATACAAGTCATAAGCTCTACGACATCTTTTAGCCGAATCTAAATACAACTGTCTAGAAATAATAAGTACAGTTGACATAAACAGGAAGGTGACTCCGAAGCCTGCGAACGCAGCAACAAGTTTACCTTGAGTCTCCTCATCAACGATCCATGCAGCTAACAATAACAATAAATCGGATTTGCACACAAAAATGCGCAGAAGTGTAGTATGAGCATACCACGGCGGTGCCCAGTAAGTATCAAGACTAACCTCGGTGAAGTAGTGACGAGGACTAGTCAAGACACCACTGGTCTAATAAGTAAAAAGACATAAATGTACCAATGAACGAAACATAATATCTATCTAAAGATTTTTCGATATAAATAACGGTACGATCGAATAATACGGAAGAAAATTCAATAATTACGATCAACGGACAACATAATAGAAATACGCAAAGAGAATGGAAAGAATGCAAGCCAAATGTCGGGAACCACAACCCAATAAAACACTAGCAACTCAGCACTGCATCAATTTATTCACGTCAGGCCTTAGCCAATAAACTCAATAAAACTGGTCAAACCTTCGAGTGAAAACCTTTAAATCGTGAGTTTATTTCGAAAGCTTTAAAGATATAATCATTTCGGAATAGAGAAATTTCTTCTTTGAAGCATACTTTATCTGAATGTATATTTATATATTTTTATAAAGAGAAATCTTTAAAACATAGTCTCTTCAAAATACGTGGTGTTCAAATATACTTTCCCAAATACTGCTCTTTCAAATATCATCAAAATACGTGGTATTCAAATATACTTTTCCCAAATACTGCTCTTTCAAATATCATTTTTCTTCATGACAAATACTTTTCAAATATACTTTCGAAATAGAAGTCCTTCAGACATAACTTTTCCTGGAGATAATTGTTTTTCAGCTATACTTTTTCAATATGTATATATCTATCTTTCGATCCAAATCTCCTCAATGATAAAACCATCGGAACTCAGTCCGCAACTCAGAATTTGCCATGCAATGCAGTACAGGGGAAAAACTCCCGGAATCTCGTCCGTAGTCCCAATTCAAATATGCGATGAAGTATAGGGGGAAAGCTCCCGAATCTCGGTCCGTAGTCCCAATTTAAATATGCAATGCAGTACAGGGGAAAAGCTCCCGGATCTCGGTCCGTAGTCCCAATTTAAATATGCAATGCAGTACAGGGGGAAAGCTCCCGAAATCTCGTCCTTAATCCCAATTTAAATATGTGATGCAGTACATGGGGAAAGCTCCGGATCTCGGTCCGTAATCCCAATTTAAATATGCAATGCAGTACAGGGGAAAAGCTCCCGGATCTCGGTCCGTAGTCCCAATTTAAATGTGCAATGCAGCCACTTAGGAAAAACAACCAGAATGCGACAGAAACAACATATATTGCCACAACCGGCGCAAAAGCAAACAAGACCGAATGCAAGTGCGATGAGCAAATCAATACAAAGACTTAAATCACAAGAATGATAAAATTCACTCATAAGAAGTAGCCACTGAAATGAATGCCAAGCACAAAGAGAAAGCATCATAACGAGGGAAAAACAAGACAAATATAACAACACTTCTATATATTCAAGTTCGCAACCAAGAAACCAAATCATCCCGTCAATGGAATCAACTATAACGAATCTCACTTAGACAATTAGCTTCACCGAATAAACTCAGTTTGAACAAATGCTCAGTAAATAGGCAGCATCAAAGAAATACTATCAACATGGGCGGTCATCAATTAAACCTAAGTAGTACTTAAGGAAAAAATTATTTAAATCACAATGTACGACTCACGGTCATGCTTGACCAACATATAGATATTCCAATTACTTGTTAGACATTTATAGGGCGAGATTATACTAGTTTTTTTGTCACATAGGCAGCGTATGAAGAAAGATATAGTATAACGGTAGGAAAAATAAAATCTTCATTTAAGTCAATTAAGATCATAAAAGAAACAAGGAATGCTAGGCGAGTACTTCTAATTTGAGCAGGGAGAGATGAAACTAGAAATCAAGAATTCAAATATAACAATTTTAATTCATACACGGGGAACATAAAGATCTAAAATCCCTAAAGGGCAATCTATTTGCAAACAAGTCCGAGTACGCACTCGTCACCTCGCGTACACGGATTACAATCAACATAGAAGAATCAATCCTAAGGGGTAGTTCCCCCACACAAGGTTAGGCAAGATACTTACCTCAAAGACGACAACCCGGTACTCAAAAATAGACTTCTCGGGCGGGAAGACCTCTGGACGGCTAAAAATCAACTAAAACAACTTCAAAATACATATAAAACGTATAAGGAACTATTTCGAATAATAAAGTCTCAATCTTTACAATATTATAAAAATCGGCCCAAAAGTCGATCCATGGGCCCGCACTTCGGAACCCGACAAATTTTACGAATTCCGATTACCCATTCTGATACGAGTTCACCCATACTAAATTTATTCAATTCCGATAACATTTGGTTTTACAAATCATGATTTTTCATTTTAGAGGTTTTCTTTCAAAACCCACAATTCCCTCAACCCAAAACACAAATTAAATGATAAAAATAAAAACTAATTCATGAAATATAATTAATTTGCGTGAAAAACCTTCAAAATCGTTCCCAAATCGAAGTCCAAAGCTCAAAATGTGAAGAAAATGGCTAACCCTCATTTATATGAATCTGCCCAGGATATCCGCACCTGCGACCACCTAACCGCACCTGCGCTCCTACCCGCACCTGCACCCAAGAATCGCCCCTGCGGGGGTCGCACATGCGCCCCAAAGTTTCGCACCTGCGAACCTCGCACTTGCGGTCCCCTATCACAGGTGCGACCACACCAGAACAACAGCACCAACTGCATTTCCAAACTTCAAGCCTTCCGATAACCTTCCTAAACCATCACGAGCCCCTCGAGACCTCAACCAATTACTCCAATAGGTCACATACCAACACATGAACTTAGTCGAACTTTTGGAACACCCAAAACAACATTAAAACATCGAATAAATCTCGGATTCAAGCCTAGAATTTCTAAACTTCAAAAATACGCCAACGATGCCAAAACCAACCCAAACCACATCCGAATGACCTGAAATTTTGCGCACACGTCACAAATGACGCTACAAACCTATTCCAACTTACGGAATTTCATTCCGACCCCGATATCAAAATTTCACCCATCGGCCGAAATCGCTGAAATCCTAACTTTCACCAAATTACCTCAAATCACTCTACGGACCTCCAAATCCAATTTCGGACACGCGCCTAAGTCCAAAATCATCATACAAAATTGTTGACATTAACCAAAACTCATTCCGAGGCCGTCTACACAAAAGTCAAACCTCCGGTCAACTTTCTTCACTTAAGCTTCAAAATTTGAAAATTCTCTCCCAAACTGACTCCCGATTAACCGGTAACTGAATCTAACCACGCACACAGGCCGATATACACAAAGTGAGACTGCTTATGACCTTATACCACCGAGCGGAGCTTAAATTCTCAAGATGACCGGTCGGGGGTCGTTACATATTGGTTCTTCCTTTGACTTGGCGTGCCACGTCATTTGACACATGCATCAAATTGGGCCTCTAGGAAAATGACATTTTGGGCTTAATGAAATGGGCTAATCATTTTAGCCCAATTAAATAGGTTAACCCAAAGGATTAAGACTTATTAATTTAGTCCATATATATTGGACTTAATTCAATTATATTAGTCCATAATATTTATTTGCACTAATATATTTATAATATAGTCCCAATTATTTATTGAATTTGAATCCAATAAATTTTATATGCTTACAGTGACCATTGAATTAACAAGAGCACAACCACACACATGCTGAAATAGTAACTTTTTAATAGGCCAACATTATGAATGAAACTAAAACTTGGATATGATGAGCATATGACAAATCCTACAGATAGTTCACTTTACAAATTAAATCTTTTTTCCTCTTCGATTTGCTATGTTGGAAGAAAGAGGGGAAGAAATTTGAAATGAAAGTAGAAGAAAAACAGAGAAAGGATCGAAGTAGTGTTACTTCAAGGGTCATTTTGATGAGGGTGCTGCAACTAGTAGTGAAAGAAATAGGCATTTTACGAAAACTTAGGTAAGTACTTTCTATATATATATATATATATATATATATATATTGCATTTAATTTAGCTTTTTATATTTACTATAATTAGTTATTTCGGCTTTTTATTAGCTTAATTATTATAACCTCGGCTCTATTTATTGGTCTGAGCAAGATACGACTTATTTAAACTAAATTATTAAAATAAATAATTCACAAAAAGAAATCTTTATGTGGGATTACGTGTATTCTCCATAGACTATATTGACATTAAATTACCAATTATTCTCTAGTTCCAGATAAAATTTAAACTGTATTAAAGTTATTACCAAAAGTGCTTTCGAGAAGATAACAAAAATGATTTATAAAAAATATATTCCTGAGCAGTTTTGAATTCTTAAATTTGACAAGAGTGAACATCTTTTTTTATCTCCGTTAATAACTTTATTATTAACAAACATTGGATGTTAAAGAAAGTTCTAGCCAAAGAAAGTCCTGTCAAATTGCTGAAATTGTAACACTAAATTGTACTAACAGACACTAGAAATAAACAAAAAATATATAATTCACCTAAAAAAACTGCACATGACACTAGAAGAATAAAAAATTGCACCTCTAAATATGAGTTCTCGTTAAGTGTTTAATTTTTTTGTTATTTTATAATTTTCATTAAATCTAACAATAAGAATTTATTAATATTTGAGTGAAACTCAAAAACGCACTCTTGATAAACTTAAAAAATCAGAAGTGCTTAATAATATACTTAAGGGACTATATTAAACCTACTCCCAAACATAAGGGTTCATTTATACCATTTTCCCGAAAACTTTCATTACAAGCAGTTGAGCGCTATAATTCCTTTTTTAGCTTGTTTCTTTTCCTTTTCCCAAGTCGCGTCATCTCGTTTCGAAAGCTTTGATTTCTCAAAATTCTCCATTGGAAAAACATTTGCAGTCTCTCTGTGTGTGTGTGTGTGAGATTCAAAAGAAACACCAAAATGAATAGCGTGATTACTGAAGTTGCAGCGCTACTTAAACGCCGTTGCTCTGCTGGAAAACGTAAACCCAGGTTTTTCAAGAGAAGAGGTAACCCCATTTGGCTAGTAGAATCAATAATTACATTGCTAATTTTTATCCTCTCATAATTTGGAAACCAGCTTCTTTCACCATTCCCCAATATCTTGAGAACTTTTTTCTTTTCACAGTCAAGTTAAAAGCAAAACGGAGAAGTAAAAAAGCAGTTGGTGTTAAAGGAGAAGAAGGATTAAGCCCACTGGTGAAGAAGTATTGGGTCCAAAGATATGATCTTTTCTTAAGGTATGACGAAGGAATTAAGATGGATGAAGAGGGCTGGTTTTCAGTTACGCCGGAGCAGATTGCCGTCAGGCATGCCGCCCGCTGTGGCGGCGGTGTCGTCATTGACGCTTTCGCTGGTGTTGGTGGAAATGCTATCCAATTTGCAACTATGTATGTAGTGTAGTGTTTCTTGCTGAGTCCTTTTGTTTTCATCTATTTTTGGGGTCTTCTTTTACTCTGCCTCTAATACAAAGAACAAAAAAGATGGAAATGAACCCATTATTTTATTCCTCTACTGCCATTCTCTATTTCTCTGTGCGTTGTTCAAGTTGAAATTCACCTAGTATACGCAAAAATGAGAATTATTCCTTACTTGTTTTGTATATAAGAGTTCATTAAATCTTAGTCAATCTCGTAGACATGTATTTCTGTGAGATTATAGGTTTAGAAGTTGAAATGTTCTGCTGGTTGAATTGCTTGTGTCTAGTCTCAAAGAAGTAGTAAAAACAGATAGAAACACTAACCAAAACAAGCATCTGTTTTTAGATAAATTGCATTTACTACAATGTTAACTCAAAAAGCCTGTTGCTTCTTTCAGAGATGCAATTTTTTTGTGGTGATTGGTCATAAATCTAGTGCACTTGCTCTATATGAGCTACATGCATCAGATGGGTCTTGAGAAACATCTTCTTGAAGCTATTGATAAGAGAATGGCAGTCTAATGATTTTTATGGTTCTTAGACTTATAAAATATCTTTATCTCCCTGATCTCATACGTAGGTGTCATCATGTCATTGCAATTGATATTGACCCTAGAAAAATTGCATTGGCTTTTGAAAATGCAAAGGTATACGGTGTTGAAGAGCGTATTGATTTCATCGTGGGAGACTTTTTCCAACTGGCCCCATCCTTGAAGGTCCATTCTCTCTCTCTCTCTCTCTCTCTCTCTCTAAATCTCCCTGTCGATTGTGGGTATACGTACATCCCCTCTGTTAAAAGCTATAGTATCTTTATCTAGCTGGAGTCAGTAGAATGATAAGCTGGATCCTATTGAATGTAAGTTGGTTTATCTGTATAAGTGGATCATGCACTAGTTTTGTTAGATCAACTTTCTATATATAGCAGTGTTTAACTTGTTCATGAATTTCACATTTGATACGAGGCTCATGCTGCCTCAATATTATCCTTCTAGGATATTATGATTTTAAAAAGGAACAGTATGGGACTGTCAGGATTTAGCTGATGGCAGCACAAGGCTCTATGCCGTGCAGTTTGGGAATGGTCAAATGCAAATCTTTTACCCGCGCACAAGAGTGAGGCTGTTTTATGCTTCAGGCTGTCCTTACTGGTATTTAGATAACTAGACAGTTGTGTTTGGTTGTTATAATCATGATGCACTACTGATTTGGAACTCTTGATTTGGATATCCGCGTTAATTGCTCTTTTTGTTTGGCAGTTTAATTATCACTTTCTTTTTTTGGTGTAGATGTGGCTCTGATCAACAAAAATGATAAACATGGCTTATATTAACAAAAATGTGATTTCTGGTACCTTACATTTGTATTTTGTCATGTGAAGCCTTAAAATTATGTCCTCACCTAGTTTTACTATCTTGAAAACCAAAATGATTTAAAGACATTTATGTCTTGCAAACTATCCTGGAGCACCTTTACCATTGTGTCAAGGCTAAAGCTTAGGTTGTTCGGCAGCCATTGGCATCACGTGGCTTTTCAAAAATGGATGATACAGCATTCTCGATTAAAAAAAGAGAGGATGATACAGCATCCTGTTTTGTCTATTGAGGTTAAGTCTGTTGTTGTTTCCTTGTTGTCCAGGATTCCAGATTTGTCTCCACAAAAATGCTTGCTTCTGTCACTTGAAGGAGCCTCTTCTTATTTGTTGCTGGAAGCAGCCTTAGTTGTATGAAATAATTATGACACTGGATGTCCATAGAATTTTCCTTGTGACGTAGATTGTCCCGTTCTGTAAGTAGGTGAAAAAACTTCTAAATCCAGAAAGCTGACCTTTACAAAGAAGCATCACTTCATCTCCTTAAAGTTTTAAACTGTGAGGATTTTAAACTGCCTGTTGATAGATTCTACTTCTTGCTATGCTATTGTTCCACTTACCTTCGAGTATCATGAAACTAAAGCATGTTAGATCTTGATGGGTTGGATAGCTGCATATTGGACCATCTATTATGTGTTTGTGTACTTCACCAAGTGATATGTTCTCAGCAAAGAATTGGATAATAGATTTCCCAAGGATCAATAAATAATGCTGTTGTAAGGTTTTGAGCATTGCAAGTCCATAAAATTCAGGGAGACCGAAATATAATGCGTTGTTGAGGGACTCCCATTCAATCCTTGCCATTCTCTAGTTTCCCCTTTGCAGTTTCTCTTCCTAAATGTTACCATCTTCTCTTTACTAGGGAAACGTAGTATTTCTTTCACCTCCATGGGGTGGTCCAGCATATATGGAAAATGAAACTTTTACCCTCGACTTACTGAAGCCAAAAAATGGGTATGTCCTGCATTTGGCTAATTAGTTGTTTCTATGTCACTCTGGTATTTGTTATTTGGTAGTTACTTTCTCATGTTGCATTTTAGACCTGTCATTATCAGTTGCACTCTTCAGTAAAATCTGTATCTACTCTTTTTACGCTATGTTAATTTTTCTTTCCATATATTTGGCTTTTGGTGTCACTTAAAATCAATTATACACTTGGCAGTTCAACTTTTGTTTTCTTTCCTTTTTTCTTTTCATTTCGTTTCCCCTCAGTTTTGTCTTAAATTACCCCAAGAACTTTTGTATAAAGATAAATATGCCAAAAAGGGTGGTACAGTTGAAAGGTGGGAATCAAAGCTTGATCATCAGGCTTTGTTTCATATAAAATTTCCCAGATGTGATTGAGAAGATGGGTGTGGTTAGGAGAGGTTATAATTAATCCAATCTTCAACTGCTGTCCATGGTTTATTAAACCGATACTTGTATTTCTAGTTCTGTTGATAATCTGAGAGTAACTTCCCAAAATTAAAAAATTAAAAAACATAACTCTGAGAATATTTTCAATCCTTATGTTAATATATTCCGATCTTATCTAAAGAGCTATAGTCCAAATGCACCTTATTTCCGTCTAATAGGATTGGGATGTGTTTTGTTGATGAGACTTTTTAAGTTACATGTTGAAAAAGCTCTTTTACTTTGTGCAGTTATTCATTGTTCCAAGTTGCTCAAAACATAACACCAAATGTCATTATGTATTTGCCTCGTAATGTGGACATACAACAAGTTGAAGAGCTTTCTTGGTTGTCTTCTCCGCCTATGAAAATCGAGGTAGTCTGCTTCTCTTTGTTGTGCTAGCATGGTACATTAAACAGTTTTACTAGAGCTAGGTTTCCTTATGCAGATTGAAGAGAATATGCTTCGTGGAAGGTTGAAGAGCATAACTGCTTATTTTGGTGACATCGCGTTCTAAACCTCAGCATGTATGAACTCTAACCGAAATCTAACAATGTCCTTTGTAGTTTTATGTATCTCTATATCCATCAAAGTCTGTTCAATCGAAGACTGTGTACATACGAAAATGTACGGTCTCAAGTTGACTCCTGCTATTTAATAACTTCATCTTATGTCAGTTACGAATTACAATGGATTAGCGCCATATATGACCAAGTGCACACTGCTGAGCTGATTAATGAGGATGAAATTAGAAGTTTTTGGCATTGTATTGCTGATTAATGAAGACAAAACTGTAGATTTTGCTATTTAGTACTTTAGAACAAAAAAGAGAGGGAAATGAGTAAGAGTTGATTCTTCTATGTACAAAGATATGTAATATGTACATCTTTTCTTGGTAGGACAGTCTGAGAGTGACTTTTTCACTATGTTTTTTATCTGTGCGTATGCAATATCTGAAAGGAAAGGGATGTGTCTATTATTCTTAAACCAACCAATAAATGTTCATGAATATTTTTAGGCGTAGGTTGTTATCACAATATAATTGTCATCCATCTTTAGGACCACACAAAGGAACTCCTTTTCCGATTTCATCTTCATCTGACTTTGGGATAGATACTGCTACGCCAATAACCCCATTCACTAAATAAGGAAAGTGATGTATTAAGTTTTGGTAAAAGCAAGTTGCTATAGTGTTAGGTACACCTAATATATATATATAGTTTGTCACGCCCCAAACTAGGGGAGGCACGACTGGCACCCGATACTGTATTCGATCGAGTTAGCCACTAAATGTACTAGCTAACTAAACTGGGGTTCCAATAGATCGGGCAACACAAGATCTAAAATACTAAGCCTGGACCATTAAGGTCATGGCTTGAATAACAACAAGCCATATAAACAAAGGTAGACAAACCAAAACAATAAAGTACTAGCTGGCCGACGAGGCCGTGGCTGAAGACATACATGCCTACACACATATATATACATGCCAAGCCTATGGGTTGGAGACTGAAAGCTGCAAAAAGAAACCCAGAATACTGTGTCCACAATAGCCTCTAAGAGTGTCATAAGCACTGTCGGGACAAGGCCCCGACTATACTCAAACTGTACAACAAAAGTAACCATCCTACGAAAGCTCCAGGAAGAGGTGGAGCTTACGCGGAGGGGTCGATCAGAGTCCCTACCTGGACCTGCACGCACGAAACAAAATGCAGTGTCCCCAGGCAACGGGACATCAGTACGAATAAAAATGTACTGGTATGTAAGGCAGAAAGTAGAATCATACATAGCTGATGTAAAAAGGGTAATAGAGATACCACCTGACACTGAAACTCTGATAGCCTCCATGGCCGACATCCGACCTCATAGTAATCAAATATGCATGGTATGCTCGTGTAATCGTATGTCATGAATACATATATATTGATGCAAATGCATGACATACCCAACCAAATGCTAGCAATGGCGGTCTCTCCCGGTAGCTAACCGGTATCATATTGCCAACCTGTGGCCATCTGTACAATATATATAGTCTTTCGGGCAAATAGGCCCCTTACCTCCGATTATAGCTCGAAGTCCATGCATAATATGCCATGTATGATATGGACTTTGAATGCACATAATAGGCCATAACAAGAACTTAGCCAATATTGGCCNATGTTCATAAAAAGCTTAAGGTGCTTCACTTAGTCCTTATACCTGATTTCTTGATAATTAGTAAAAGAAAGTATTTCAAAAATCAAGTGTTTTAGTAGTTTAAACATAAAAATTATATTTGAGATTTTTGGAAATCAACGTATCACTTTAGAGATTTTTAAAATACACTTTAACAAGGAAGAAGGACTGATGCAAATACTAAATGCCTTTATGGGTAAGTCACACAACCCAAAGACAAATAAGAATTCATATATATGGACATATAGTTAAGAAAGCCGACAAAATGACATATATAGATGTCGAATACCCTATTTAACCGAACGAGTGGAATATCAACCTAATAGCATCATGAAAATACTTCAGCTATGATCCCAATGCCTTTCACAAAAGGTCTTTCTAGCAATAGAATAGTAAAATATCACATTTGGCGTTTTAGGAATTTCTCAGAATTCGTGCTAAAAGGAAGGACGGAGCTTAGCCTTAACATACCTCTCCAACGAACGTCCGAATGCCTGTAGTTCCTTCACGAAATTTGTTCCTTACGTCCTAAGCTTCGTAAACACTATATGTATGCAGCTTATACGCACCTATAGACAGTTCATAATTGAGTTTAAATCGGCAGATTTTCCATATGACCCTAACTTGACGAAACGCCTAACTTGACGAAACGTCCGTAGAACTTTGTAAAAACGATCATAAAAGAGTCCCAAGATGATTACCTTGGCAAACCAAGTATAAAGCCTGAAGAACCAGCAAGAACAACAAATTCCTATCTTCCAAAAATAGCTCCAAACACAGCTAATAGAAGGAGGAAACGATTGCAAAGCATAGAGAATGCGTTTCTAGGCACAGGGGCAAACTTTAACGATAGAAATCGTTAAAAACGCACCTTAATCACTCAAGAACACCATGGGACCTTCTCTTCAGCTTGCTCACTGTTTTGGGACTAAAATGAAATGTTTTGGGGTCTTAAAAGTCGAATTTTCCGACTTATACCACTTGTTTGACGCGACCCGGTTTCAGCCCGGACAGTCCGCGGTAAAACAGTCATAACTTTTTACTTCGATGTCGGTTTGATGTGAATTTTTTATTGGTTGCGAACTAGACTCGTAGACCTTCGATTCAGTAGGTTTTGGGTCCCATAACACTTTATATATTGGGAAAAATGATCTGATACATTGGATCCGAAGTTTAGAAAATTTATTAGAGAAATTTACGATAACTTTTGCCGACCTTTATTTCGCAACTTGCTTGACTCCAAAACTTAACATGTGACCAGTGTGATATTATTAATACCTCCTAACATATTATTCTTAGCATATTAGACACTCTTAGTTTTACCCCACAGGTGCAAGTAAACCTTCCGAACGCGCGGGGTACTACCCGAGCCATTTTTTTAACCACGAACCTTTGTTTAAGGGATTCCTTTGACCTAAAGCTTTAGTTTAGTTCCTTGATATTACCACACATTTTCAGTCTTATTCTTCCAATGTGCTATACCCAATAATATATACCTAATATAACCACGCCACGTTATGTATATTACGTAAGAAAAGAGAAAAAAAACACATGGGGCCTCACATATATATATATATATATATTTGGTGCTCAATTGAGCATGTTCCTAAAAGTGTGTGTTAGCAGCTTTAGTAAAGAGCTACCATGATGTCCCAAACGTTAGAAACATTTGTGTTATATCCTGTTTTGCGCATCATTTTGATCTACATTTCATAGAAACTTAATGAAACCGTAAGGACTCGGCTGTTTTTAACGAAATTTCTGTACACAGAAATAGTCAAAAGAATCAAAGCAATTTCTGTTTTGAACTGGTTTAAGATGGCATTTGGTACTGTATCTGTTATTCTGGGGCTCCATTCACAGGAATTCGGACAAATTTCAAATCTCTGACTTTGAAAACTTTTGCTCCTTGTGGACATCAACAAAAAAACAAGTGCGAACTCAGTTGTACTGTATTTGCCCAAAGTCTTGACCTTACAGATTCATTTATTGTACTACTACTCAAACTGATACTCTTCTGTTCATCTCTGATTCATTTGACCATCCAAATTCAAAGCTTATAACATATCCCTCCTACTTTTTACGAGTAATAAGTCTATTGCTACTTTCATTATACCAAAAGTAAAAAAATACTCAAGTATACTATTTTTCATGAGTCTCTTTCAGGGATACAATAATTGGCAGACGATTTAATGTGTTAAACACTTTATTTTTTTCCTCATATCCAAACATGGCTTAAGAACAGTAAATCTACAAGAGTTAGGGACGAAGCTGTGTATATTATATTGTGTATAGCGTAAAATATTACTTGTTATTGATCAAAAAAATAACTTTGAACACCCTTGTACAACCCAGTGACAAAACTTTTAACTCTCTTATGTGTAAAATATATTTATATGATCAAGTCACTTCTAAGTTATTTGACGTAAATCTATGCAATAAGTATAGTTGGCAACCTTGTAAATATTAAACTAACCTATTATAATGTGTTAAACTGCATTGATAGTATAACAACTCTTTATCCTATTAGAGTATGACTTAAGTTCATTATAGAAATACTGTGGAGTATGCAACTCTGCCACTAGCAAGTACCAAGCCCCACTGGTTGCTAAGTCATAAAGAGAAGCATTCCTTCCCTTAATTACTTCTCTACTCTATTCACTTCATTTTGCCAATATTTATACACCATATATCTTTCACAACAACCTCAAAAACTTTGTCCCTACTTCTTCCACATCCCCAAAACAAAGGAAATACATTTTCATACATAAAGCTAATTAGGATATGAACTACAAGAAATTAGGAGGCAGCAGGAAGATGAGAGGATTTATGTGCCAGCCTCAAGTGGCAACTGCAGTGTGCATGAGCTGTGATTCAAGGTCGGTTGTCGTGCCGGTGAAGCGGCATAGAGTGTTGGCGGAAGAACATGCAAAACTAATTAACAACTACTCCAAATGTACTAGGTTGGGAGATGTACCTCGTACACTTGGTTCTATGCCTATGATCAGTACTGCTACTACTACCACTACTACTATTAGCAGGAGATCAAGAAATGGTATTGCTGTTGGTTCCTCTGTTCCCAAGTTGAGGATTTCTAAGAAAGATGAAGAAAAAGGTTCCCAAATTGTTGTTCCTTCACTACTCTCTTCAGATAACACATTCCAGGTTTTTTTTTTTTTATGATGTTACTACTAGCATTTTTTATGTACTCGTTGTCAAAAGAAAATGTAGTGTGTTTATGGTGGTGGCATATATTAATGCAGGTTGTTGTGATGAGAGTATCTCTTCATTGTCAAGGCTGTGCTGGTAAACTGAAGAAACATCTCTCCAAAATGGAAGGTATACAAACTTTCAATACTATTTATCTTGATAACTCTTTTTTTTTCCCTCCCCTTCTTGAAAACTGGTAAAGTTAGAAAAATCAGTCAAGAAAATACATCACTGCATTTTTCATTTACCCAAGTTTTTGTCATGCAGCATGTATAGGTGCAAAAAATGAAATAGAATTTCTGATCTTTTTCTTTTTGGATTTGGAGGAAACTAATAAGTTATTACTGGAGTCAATGATTAATAATGTCACCAAGAAAGATCACGAGCCACATTGAATATTCTTAAAAGGTTTCAACTTGAAGCAGAAGACTTACAATTTCCCATTATATATAATGAAGCAGTTGCACCATTTGCATGCCTTTGTAATTTCAAGAATTTTCTTTTACCTACTGTTTTTCTATGATAGTATGAGCTATTATGTTCAATAATGACCATATATACTAGATTGTATTTCGCGTAAAGATTAGCGTTTCATGATTACTACATTTGACCTTTCCTTATCTTCCAAAATGCTGTTATAGCCGACTAAATTGTGCAATGTAAATAACTTGAATATTAGTATTATAAAGGGAATGATTTGATTTTGAATTAGCAGGGGTGACATCTTTCAGCATAGACTTGGATAGCAAAAGGGTAACTGTGATGGGACACGTGTCACCAGTTGGTGTGTTGGAAAGCATATCGAAAGTGAAAAGAGCTGAATTTTGGCCATGAATAGTTGTTTGAAGAAGAGAACTGCATACCTAAAAGTGGCCAAGCAATGTTGTTTGATTTGATCATTGCATGAAGAGGAGAGAAAGACTTGTTAATGCGTTTAAAAGAAGTGGCCAAAAAGAAACCTCAAAAGTATTTTTGTATTTACTTTCTATTTAGGTAGACTGTTTAAATCCTATGGTCCCCTCATTGAAAAGGTCAGCTGTGGAAAATTGTTAAAATGCCATCATGTGAACAATGCCAGTATTGATGCTGATATCTTTGGCCTGCGTAAAACTTGAGCCTGCTTTTTTTAATTTTATCTTTTTTCTCCACCATTATTCAAACTTAAGATTATTTTTCCGGTTTCTCTAGTGCTTCTATAAAAAAAAGCGAGAGATCAAGTTAACTTCATGTACATTGTATCACATATTACCTATGTGCAATCAAGGAATTTGAGTTGAACCTACATATTTGAAACGAACCCGGGAGAATGATATGCAATCCTGCCTTGATCCTCGTAATTGTTTTGACCAAAAAGTGTAACTTTCGACTAAACTATTAAATTTATGTAATAATGGGTTTAATCTATTTATAGATAATAACTCTAAATGCTAATCTTGAAAATGTGAGATGAGGATAAGTCTCCATTAAAGGGTTGATAACAGTAAGTACAAAATATTCTTAAAGTATGAGCAATAATGAAGGTATAACTAGCAATAAATGGCATTTAAGTAAATAGGAGGAATGATTCACCCAATAACAGATGGATTGGACGAATGTTTCGCCTGACAATGACGAATGACAGATGAATCCAGATTCGCTTGAACAATCCTCGGATCTGGTGGAAAGGTGTGGGGAATAATATGAGGAAGAATCTTGATAAAAAGGTAATCTTTATATTTTTACAAGAGAGAGAGAATCTTCTTAAAGTGTTCTCATCAAATGAATATTACATGCCCTTATTCCTTTTCCCTTATATATTTGATACATAGCCCTAGCAAACCTTAATAGTACACGTGCAGAGAATATTCTCGTTAACATCTTATTTCGAAAACTAGTTGTTGTTGTCTTGTCAACGATGATCGACCTCGGCCATCACTGCCTTCTTTACCACGAACCTCGCTATCCCCTGGCCGACCTCGACTGATTCTTTCCTTAATGATGCATTACCCTAAATATTATAGGGCAAATTTTGGACCTATACAGTTAGTCCCTCCGCTTATTGAGGCTGGCCTCAAGCGGGCTCGATGAGCGGATATTGTGTAACGTGACCGAAGTGTTTAGACGATATGAACGAGTCGTGATGGTCGGGGCGAGTAGGTAGCGTGTCCCATTGTGAACCATAAGTTCTAGAGTTGTAAATCCCGCGAATCAAGGTGACGTCATGGCAACTGACGTCATTATGACGCGATTTTCCCGAGACGTTGCTTCATTTCACGTGTGTCTCCTGATTGAGCCTGCCATTTTGGTTACAGTGTCATGTAATGATGGTCAGTTCCTTGGTTTCGATGCCTGCATCCTTATAAATAGGGGTATGTGGGTAACGTCCCAACCTTTACGAAACCTCTTGCACCCAACAAACTCTGTATCATCTTCCATTCTTTGAAACTTCTTACTGGTTTTAGTGATTCTCGCTGCTTCTAATGTTTCCTTGCTCGAACAGCTTCTCTTAATCAACATGACTAAGGTATTCTCTGTTCCTGGTATGACAACTGATCCTATCCCTTTGGCGGTGCTGATAACACCTCACGCCGATAGGATTTCTGTCGCTGTTGATGAAGAGAACTTTCCTACGATGGAGGAAATAGTCCCCTGTAGTGAGAAAATTAGGTCTGATTTCTCGAAAGCGCCCGAAGCTGAGCCCAAAATCTCGGAATCAGTGATGGGAGAGGCCAATTTGGCTGAACTTAGGGCAAAATTCCATTTCCCTGTCCACGTCGATCTGATCCCGGCAAGGCGAGACGTGGTGCAAATCCTTCGTCCAGGATATTGCACGCTTTACGCGTATCCTTTCCAGGTTGGC
This sequence comes from Nicotiana knightiana, assembly GCA_005239525.1. Classification (NCBI taxonomy): domain Eukaryota; kingdom Viridiplantae; phylum Streptophyta; class Magnoliopsida; order Solanales; family Solanaceae; genus Nicotiana; species Nicotiana knightiana. The sequence continues at coordinate 17,118 of ML406940.1, read as the reverse complement.
TATACTCTCCCCCTTCTCCCATTGGCGGAGGAATTTTTCCATTATTACGGTGTCTGCCTGGCCCAACTCTCTCCATACAGTTACAAGCTTATCAGGATGCTCTTGAAATTTGCCGAGTTGGCCGGAGTCGAGGTCACACTTCGCCACCTGATGTATCTCTTCGTCCCTAGGTTTTATACGGGGACGATGTTGCGTCTTCGTCACCGAGGGGGTAAGTGCTTGGTAGTGAAGATGGACGATAAAGAGAATCGTCAATTCTGGCTCAACTACTTCTTCGTCAGAACTGAGGACGTGGTAGCCAATGCAGACGGCTTTCTAGAGACCTGGAATCGTGCTTGTAAGTACACGTCTTTTGCGTAAGGAATTTGATTTGTCTGTTTCTAACCGTAAATTTTTAAATATATTATGTTCCTTGTGCATCCAAATTCGCGCCTCCTCCTTTGGTCGGGAACATTTCTGACTGGGTTGGTCTCAAGAGGTTCAGGCTTGTTTCTTCCTTTGCTGGTGAGTTCGTCAGTTATTTTCATTCCTCCTTTGACCGCATGGCTGCTCGCCCGCTATAGTTCATTGTTGGTGATGATAAAACTTAATTTCTTTTTCAGTTCGAGGGTCCTCGAGGAGACAGAAGGCTCCTTCTCCTGCGTTTCACAAGAGAAAGGCTTCTTCTTCTTCTTTGGAATCTATTTTTGTTGAGACCGCGGCTAGACCTGCTCGGTCATCTACCTCTGTTTGTTCATTTGTTCACGGCCAAGCCTACTCGTTCATCGACCACACCTACTGTTGCTTCCGTACCATCTTCTTCTGCACCCACGGATGTATCGTCAGCAGGGTGTCCAACTTCTCCTTTGATTTATCTGGTGGACAAGGACGATGAGGAGGAATCTTCGCCGAGTGGTGGTAATTCGCTTTCCCACAAGAGGAGATCGGTGGACATCGGCGAAGGAGCTGTCCGGACAGTGAATTCAGTGATGGGGGATTTCATCGTTCGAGAAATGGTGACCATAGAACTTAAAGATGACGCCAAATTACTGCACGTTATTCCGCCATCATCTGAAATCGAAGGTTACATCTCGCCCTAAGACCTTGATGGAATTTGAAGGGCCATCGGTGAGAGTCTTTGATGACTTGCAACAGGATGAGCCATCAGCTTCACGACATGTCGAGGATTCTTCTTCGAGGTCAGACATAAAAGGAAAATTCATAGCCGTGGAACGTTACGAGACAGGCTCTGATGTGGATGCCGAGGAGGTGAGGATGATGGGGGTGGGATTCACCCGACTAGAGGTAAGGTTGGAGGGGACCATGCAGACTATTACGATCCCCATGGATCGAGATTTGATGGTCGACATGGAGGACATGGTCTCTTCTCTTGGCCCCCCTTATTCTGTTGTGGAGGGTAAAACCCTTAAAAAGCTTAAGGATGCCACTCTATCTAGGAGCATAGTCGACCACACTCTTAGGGTAAATTTTTCGATCCCTCTTCGTTTTTGTATGTCGAGTTCAAAGTTTCGTTCTTACTCTTCGTTTTATGTTTCTCTTTCTCTCAGACTGTGATTTTGGAGATTGAGAGCACTCGAAAAGAGGAGAGGCATAAGGCTATTTTTTGAAGATGGAGAGAAAATACCGCGAGTACCGCGGTACATTTCACGAGATCTGTAGGTGGTTTGGCGGAGGTGAAAAATTCCAAACCCTCTGAGACGAGCTGAAGGAAAAAGATGACAAGCTGGTGAAGGTCATCGAAAAATGCAGTATTCTAGAGGGGGAGTTAAGGGACAAAGAGGAGGAGTTGGAGGTTAGTAGAGGGGTTGAAGCCCAATATGGTGATCTTCAGGACCAGGCGGTCTCGTTGCACACCGAGCTTGAGGAGTGGGAGTTCAAAGAGGGATCTTTAAGTGGTGAGGTCACCGAGAAAGCAGCGGATCTCGAAAAGGTGGAGCCAACTTGATCGGGGGCTAAGAGGAAGGCAGAGGCCTTGGAAATCGTAATCCATGTTCTCCGTTCCAAGCAAGAGAATGCCTTGGAGATGGCCAGACTCAAAGAAGAGTGGCTTGATGAACGGATTGGAGAACTAGATAAATAGGCTTCTGGCTTTTGTGATCGAGTTAGCGCTCTAGAGGCCGAGAAGGCACAACTGTTTACTTGACCATCCTCTTCCCATGTTTCTAACCTCCCTGATGTCCCTCGAGATTTATACGAAGAGTGGATTCATGCCGAGGCCCAACTGGATATATTTAGAATTTGATGAAGGCGGGAACCATTTCGGAAGCCGTCCTCGAGGATAAGGCACGTGGTGCTCAGGTTACATATGGCTATGATCCCGCTACACCGGAGGCCGGTGATGACGAAGATGATGCAGGCGTGGACCGGATTGAAGAGAACGCGTGGTATGAAGATGAGTATCCTGATGGCAATGGTGAATGGGCAGATGACAATGGTATAGGCGACCAGGCTGATGGTGCGGCTGGGCCAAGAAGCGATTAACAGCTTTCCTGTTTCTTCTTTTGTGTTGCCACATACTTGTGCGCTTTTTGGTGGGCGTCTTCTCAAGCCTTTGTAAAATTTATTCTAACTATGAAATACCAGTTTCGTTATTTGTACTCGATCCTTTTTTTCTTCTGTTTGGGTTTGTATGCTTTTTGATTTTGTTGCTTGGTTGCCTTGGTTTTCTTTGGTCGTAATAATCTAGCTCGAGTGGGGTCGAACGAGGGAAACAAACTTAGGTTTGATCATGACTGGGGGCTAGTGGACGTTAGTTTGAACGAGGTCGAACATATCGTATATTTATTTATGGCCGAGGGCCGATTAGGTATTGAGTCGAACGAGGTCAAACGTAACCTATGCTTATTTGCGGCAGAGGGCCTATATAGGCATTAATTCAAACGAGGTAGAATGTAACATGTGCTTAGTTATGGCCGAGGGACGATATAAGCATTAATTCGAATGAGGTCGAATGTAACCTGCGCTTAGTTATGGCCGAGGGACAATATAGGCATTAATTCGAACGAAGTCGAATATAACCTGTGCTTAGTTATGGCCGAGAGCCGATATAGGCATTAATTCGAACGAGGTCTAATGTAACTTGCGCTTGGGGAAAACATAAATAAACTTCATGTATTTGTGATTTGTTCATATACTCGGAGAGATTTACATATATTTCAGGCGCTCCCAGTCTATCTAGTCCCTTCATTAGTCGAACTGGAATAGTATTGAGAGGCCGAGCAATGAACTAGTCGTCTAGTGCCTTCGTCTGTGCGCACTTTGTCGCACCCCCTTTTTCCTCTCCTTTCGGATTAGTCATGGTTTTTGACGTTATTGGGACAACTCATTTGCTTTTGGGAAAAGGGATGTGAAGGACTTGAAGAGTCGCCACCTAACGAATTAAGGTGCGTTAGGGCACCTATTAAGAGTTGTAATAACACTAATTGAATAACCAAAGATTGGGTAAGGGCTTGAAATTACTCCGAGGAGAAGGTGTTAGGCACCCCTCAAAGTCCACAACTGTGGTTCCCGGCCAAACAAACTTTGTGAATTTAAGCAAGTAGCAAATAAGCAGTCAAAGTATACACATGGAAACAAGTAATGGTTTTGAAAAGATTCGCAGTCTAAGCACACATATGTAGGGGATAGAGGACTCCTAAGTTGTTTATCCTATAGGATCACATCAATGCTATGCCCGGTAATCACTCTTCGGTGAGGGGCTACACGTGGCATTAGCGCACCGGTCATCATATCCATATCTACCCTTTACCCCACCCCTTAGCGGTTATTAAGAGAATTTAATTAGCGATCTCTATCCATGTTGTTACCCGTCCCTTCTTAAGGGTCCTGGAGGAATTTAGGACCTCTAAGTATAGGTAGTTCTATATAGACCCCTAAGGTTTTAGAAGGATAAAATTCTAAGCGACAGGCAAAAACAAATAGGACTGATCAAATAAATGCAGGAAAGCAATTATGAGGCACAGATTTACCTCCACAAGTAATGCAGATAATCAACACGTCTCAAACACAAACAAGAGGCTGTTTCATTAGACAGGATCCTAAGACAGGATATATAAGTGAATGTCAATGCACAGAAATATGCAGCTTTTATTTTCTTATAAACTCAGAAGCAGGGGCCTAATCAGTTTGCCTACTGATTTCTAAGCTTGTTAACCTTTAGACAATTCAGAAGTTGTTTTACCTAAAAGCATGTTGTTCTAGGTGTTAAGTAAATGCAGGGATTGTTACCAATTTTATCTAAAACAGGATAATCATATGTGAGACTGTGATATACCTTTTCATGAATTAGTAGTTTAAACTAGGCGTGGTTAAGAAAATGCAACACAGTCCTAGAGCATGGTGTCTAACATGCACATAAACGACAGTTTTATGTCAATGATCATTAAATTAACAGAATTCCTAAGGCATGATTTCTAAATGCACAAAAGAGTTACAGAATGATTGAAACATGATTTTTTGAATGCATAAGAGTAACATATTTTATGTTAACGTTGTTTATTGTCCTAGGAGCAGGATTTCTAAGTGATAAACATAAACGCATGGATGAGATGCTGAAACAGTGGACATGAAATCCTAGGAACATGATACCTAGTGCATACTTGGCATGATTTGAATGAATGTGTGGGTCCTAAAACATGGATTCTAATGCAGATAGAAATAATGTAAAGCTTAAAATATGCTTTCTACCCGATGATATTAACAGAACTATATAGCTACCCTCCCCATTTCACTAGCCATCCCTAATGTCAATTTACAATAATTATTACAAACAAATAGCTGAATGAATTACATAAATAGATAGAAAAGAAGAAGTTAAACTATAGGGAGCCTGAAGCAGGCCTGAATGTACCCTGAGGATACTAGATGTTCTTAACCTCGATTGTCAGAGTTTCATAGCCTTTCTCATGTCCAGGTGTGTCAGAGTTCCCTAAGGACCTCAAGGATCTCGGCAGTACTTACACCCAGATTTCATAACCAGAACTGAGTAAGTGCGGTGTGGAAGAGCCAGCCCCAGTGCATCAGAGTTTAGAGGGATCTCACAGGAATCCCAAGACAGTCACACACTGATGGGGCAGAACCTAAGGACCTAAGAGTAGAGTGAGAGTGTCTGACATAGTTTTGAAAAGGTTTTGATATGAAAACAGTATTGAAAAAGGACTCAGTTGAGTGAAGAAGTTTTATGAAAATAGAGGGGTTGATTAATAGTAAAATAGTTAAACAAGAACAATGTCGACCAAACAAACAACATATCAACCATAGAGCGAGCAGATTCCACATTGCTCAACAACAGACTTTCACACAGGGGAGTTGGGAACTGGTGACACATAGGGCATGTACAGAGAACACATAGCAGGCAGAAACACAGAGGTTTTGTAGGGGGTTTATGGAATTAGGGGATAGCTAATGGTACCAACACAGTATGGATTCCAGAACAAACAGCTGAGGACTTAGAATCAGACAACTTAAGGTAACAAAATTGCTTTGCAAAGAAAGGTTTATACTAGAAACCAGACCAACATAAATAGAGTAGAGTCAGGCTGGGACATGCTATAAAGGGATTAAACAAGTTCATAAACATGTTGATCCAAAGTTGAATTAGGACAGAACTAATATGTTGAGTAAGGTAGTAATGTAAACAGGTTAATTACATGTTGAAAAGCTAAACAATGGACGAAAGTAGACTGATGATTAGTAAACTAAAGCAGTAAGTAAACACATTGAGTTTGGAACTTGGATTTAAATCAGAACATACCAGTTAAAGAGATACAGATACTAAGTATAGGGTAGTAGAATGCAATAATTAGCCTTGGCTTGCAGCCGGCTAATTCAATTGAAGCAGCAAGTAGCAAGAAATAGCAGAAAGTTTTTAAGTGTGAGAGAGAGTTTTTTGAACCAGTGAGTTCGTGTCTAATGAGAGTAGAAGAGAGCATATATATAGCAGTTCAAAAACTAGGTAAATAAGGTAAGAGTCGAAATTGTTCAGTGATTGAAGAACTCAGAATCAATTAGAGTAAAAATTAGTGCAAGTACTCCCTTAATTAAGGGAGTTATTTCAAACGGTAAAAGACAGGTAACAAATAAGGAAAGAGATTATATATAGCTGGGATATAACAACTAAGGAAATAATTCAAACACAGTACCGGTATAGAGTAAGCGATTAAGGTTAGGTACATGAGGTTCTAATTAAGGAAATAACATAAGAATCAATTAACAGTATAGTCAACCACATAATTAAGGCAAGAAAATAATTTAGAAGTCGGAAATCAGTAAAGGACATCAATCACAGGAAATCAGTAAGGGGTTTCAATTACAGGAAATTAGGGATTCAGTTACAGGAAATTAGGGATTCAAACAAAATAGCACTGATTAAAGGAAACTACTACAAACTTCTGGAATAAACATAGTATAGGCAGGGAGAAACAAAATCAAAAACTCTAATAAGCACAATAGGGTAGAAATCACAGAAATCAGGGACTCAACTAGAAAATAGTACTGGTTAGGGGAAATGACCACAAATTTCTGTCGATAAACAAAATAAACATGATTTAGGCGGGAAGAAACAAATCAGAAACCCTAATAAGCATAATAGGGTAGAAATCACAGAGACTCAGGACATATTCATGAGAAACAGGCATACACACAAATCGCATGAACAAATCGGCAAAGATAAACTCAGGATTATAGTGTTAAAACTGGGTTTTAACATAACAAGTTATGACTAAAAAGAAATTTTAACAAAAAGTTGTTTAAACATCAGAGAACAACATTAAAAAGACCAGAAATATATTTTGAAGAAAAGTTCCGGAAACCCTAATGGGAAAATAAAGTGACACTTTGAGAAATCGAAAGGTTTTTCATAAAACAAACAAAAATAGCTCCGAAAAATCCCATATATGTTATATATCTAAGAGGTACAGTAGAAGAGGTTAGGGTTTTCTAGAAAATAACCCAGAAATAGAGAGACCGGCTTAGAAACACATAGGTTTAACCGGAAAAAAAAAGAAGAAAGATCTTACTCGATCGAGCCATGGTGGCCTGAGAATGGTAAGCACAGACTCAGGGGATGGAAGTGAACGGCCACTGTTCCCTTGAGGACCTCGAGATAGCAAGAAACCGGGCATGGGAGGAGCTATTAGAGGCTTGAGGATGGTGAGAATCCATCATAGTTGACGGTAGGCAAGCAATGACGAGGGGAAATTAGGGTTAGGGCAGAGAGGACTTGGAGAGGAGAGTGAAGGGTGACACGGCGGAGTGTGAGAAGAGAAATAAGGGGTTTGGAGGGTGGGTCGTTTAGGTTAAATCCGGGCCATTGATCAAAATTGATCAACAGCCAAGATTAAATCAGCATTGGGCCGGGTAGATTTAGGAATTGGACTTGGGGTATGTTGGGTAAGATATAGTTAGGTGTTTGGGCTGGTCTAATTAAGCTAAAATTGAAATAGAATAGGCTATTTGTTCAATGCCCAATTTAAATTAATTAAAATAATTTGTAAAATAGCTAGTAATTATAAAAAAATGAATCTCATGCATAGAAAATAGTTTTAAAATGATTATTTAGTATTTAAAAATACAAATGACTAATTTCTGGTAAAAATAGTACAAAATTATATGCTTGGGCTATGATTGTAAAGTTACTGCGATTATAACCAAAAGGTGCCAATTTGGCTATTTATGGAATAATTTTGTCTTAATAGGACCATAAATAATAAATTAAATCAAGAAATGTTTTTGAAATCATTTGTGATACAATTTTGTAATTGTTTATTGGATATAAAATACTGAACAAATTAATAAAATATAAAAAAATTATGAAAAAATACCAATTGCTACTAATGTATGATTTTGAAGGTATGTATACAATTTAAAAAAAAATTGGGAAAAATTGGGTATCAACACACTTCAACCCTGAAGTATCTCTCTGTTATCGCCTTGTTAAAAACCTCCTCGAGACAACCCAATTGGGACAAAACTCGAGTGAGGGAAAAAGAGTACGACTTTGGGGACATCATCCTTTAGAAGTTGAAGTACTTGAGGTGTTTAATATTTTAGTTTTTTGGTAGTCTCTTTCCTTCCATTATTTATAGTGTGAATGACCTTTGTTTGTTGTTGCCGTGATTTTATATGAGCCCTCCCAGTTTGTTCCTAGTTTGCCTTCCCGTGGGTCTTTGCTTGCTTGTATTTTAGCTTTAAGCATGTAGTCCCCGACTTTGAGTGGCTTGATATTTGACTTTTTGTTATGATAGCATTTTGCTTGTTGCTTTTGGACGACCATTCTCACGTAGTCCATATCTTTTCTTTCCTCGACTTCGCCGAGTTCCTGTATTCTACCATCATCGTTCTAGGTCTGTTTTCACGGGATTTCTTAGGTTGGGCTCCCCGAACTCGATCGGTATTACTGCATCATTCCCATAGACTAACGAGTATGGCATTTCTCCTGTGCTTGTCTTTGGCGTTGTTCGGTAGGCCCAAAGTACTTTTGGTAATATTTTCGGCCATAGTCCCTTCGCGTCTTCAAGTTTCTTCTTCATGATGTTCAGTATTGACTTATTGGAGGATTCCGCTGGCCCGTTGCCCGCGGGGTGGTATGTCATTGAGAGTATTCTTTTGATGTGTCATTTTTCAAAGAACTCAACGACCTTCTTTCTGCGAACTGGGGTCCGTTTTCGCAGCTGATCTCTTTGGGGAGACCGAAATGACATATGCCATTTTTCCATATGAAGGCGATCACTTCCTGTTCGCGTATTTGGGTGCATGCTCCTGCTTCCACCTATTTAGTGAAATAGCTAGTTAGAACCAAAAGAAATCATATGTTACCTTGTCCTGTCGGGCGGGGGCCCATGATGTCCATTCCTTATTTGATGTACGGCCAAGGGGAAGTTACTGAGAGTAGGTGACCGCCTGCTTGGTGGATCATTGAGGCGTACTTCTGGCATTGTTCGCATCTTTTCACAAAATCCGTGGCTTTCCTTTTCATGGTGCGCCAGTAATACCCTGCCCGTATGAGTCATCTGACTAAAGCTCGATTGCCGAAGTGAGCTCCACAGTGTCCTTCGTGTGCTTCTTCAAGGATGCGTCGCGTCTGATTTGGGCCTAAGCATTTGCCAGAGGACCGCCATATGTCCTCTTATATAGGTCATTGTGAATGATGTTGCATCTGGCTGCTTGCATTTGCAGCTTCTTGGCCTTTTTTATCGTTGGGGAGTATGTCGTCCTGCAAATATATAATAATACGGTTGTGCCAATCCCAAGTCAGCTTTATGGTTCTTACCTCGATTAGATCTATCGATGAGTTGAGGAGGTGGACCACATTTCTTTCCCCGGTCGTAGTGTTTTTGGTGGTTGCGACTAATTTAGCGAGGCCATATGCCTCAGTGTTCTGTGCTCAGGGAATCTGGTCGAGTTGACATTCGTCGAACTGGGGTAGTAGCTTGCAGATTTCGGTCTGGTACTTTTGTAAACTTTGATCCTTGATTTGGAAAGTCCATGTGACTTGGTTGGCCACGAGTTGAGAATCAAGCGCAATCTTAGCCGCTTCGCCCGTATTTGATTGCTACTCTCAGTCCTGCAATAATGGCCTCATACTCGACCTCGTTGTTAGTCATATTGGGGCATCTTATGGATTGGCGAATCACTTCATCTGTTGGGACTTCAAGTACGAGTTCCAACCCAGATCCTGACGCGTTAGACGCGCTATTGGTGTACAAGACCTAGAGGTCTTGTGTTTGGGGAGAAGCGTGGACGACTTCTTTTTCGACTTCGGGCATTATTTTTGTACTGAAGTCGGCGACGAAGTCTGCGAGGACCTGTGACTTTATTGCCGTTCGCGACCGATATGTAGTATCGTGCTCGCTTAGTTCGATGGCCCATTTGGCCAGCCTGCCTGATAGCTCTGGTTTATGTAAAATGCTTCTTAAGGGGAAATTCGTGACGACCGAGATGGGGTGGCATTAGAAATACGGTCTAAGATTTCGTGAAGCTACAACTAAGGCCAAGGATAGTTTTCCAAGATGGGGGTATCTTGTCTCGGCGTCGACTAGTGTTTTGCTAATGTAATAGATGGGAGATTGCATACCTTTATTTCTTGGACCAAGAATGCGCTCACAGCTACTTCGGACACGGCGAGATAGATGAGGAGGGGTTGTCATGTTCTAGTTTTGAAAGCAATGATGGAGACGACAAGTACACCTTTAACTCCTTCAGAGCTTGGACGCACTCAAAGGTTCTGGTATCCCTTCGATGGCCTTAATTTGGTTGGGATTGACCTCGATACCTCACTACGACATTAGGAAGCCCAACATTTTTCCTGAGGCCACACTGAATGCACATTTTTCGGGATTTAGTTTCATGCCGTATTTCCTGAGTATGATGAAGGATTCTCTCAATTGGTCGATGTGATCTTCTTTCCTTTTGGATTTGATCAGCATGTCGTCGATGTAGACTTCCATTGTTTTACCGAGTTGTTCTTTGAACATCATTGTCACCAACATTTGGTAAGTTGCCCCTGCATTTTTCAGTCTGAAGGGCATGACCATGTAGCAGTATGTCCCCTGGAGGGTGATGAATGTGGCCTTTTTCTGGCCCTCTCCCTCCATGAGGATCTGATTATAGCCGGAGTAGGCATCCAAGAAACTTAGTAGCTCGTGCCCGGCTGTTGCGTGGATGAGTTGGTTGATATGGGTAATGGAAATGAATCAATCCTTGGGGCACGCTTTGTTTAGGTCAGTGAAATCTATGCACGTCCGCCACTTTCCATTCTTCTTTTTCACTATGACTATGTTGGCGACCCACTGGGGGTACTTCGACTCCCTGACGGAGCCATTTTCCAACAAATTTTCCATTTCATCGCGCTGTGTCATTAATTGCGGAGTTGAACTTACGCCTAACCTGCCTCACCAGGGGGTAGAGTGTATCGACGTTCAATTTGTGCATGGCAATTTCCTTTGGGATAACTGACATATCTGCATGGCTAAAAGCAAACAAGCCTGTGTTAGAAGTTAAAATTCATGAAACTTACCTGGTTCCTGAAGTTTGCAGCCGATGTAAGCTTTCTTGCTATGGGCGTTGCTGTCTAATTGAACGGGGTCGAGGTCCTCTATGGTCGATCCTTCGGCTTCGACCATATCAGGGTATCTGATGACGTCCTCACTGTCATCGCATACCGACTTCAACTCTGTTGATTCTTATGCCTCTTTTCTTTATCCTTTGTTTGTTGGCTGGCCGTACAGTCTAGGGCGATGCAGTAGCATTCCTGGGATGTGCGTTGTTCCCTTCATATACTGAATATTCCCCATGGAGTTGGGAATTTTATGACTTCGTACAAGTTAGAGGGGATGGCTCTTATGGTGTGTATCTATGGTCGCCCTATTATGTCATTGTATGTCGTGTCCTAGTCCATGATGTGGAATTTGGTCTCTAGGGTGACACCACCCGCTAGGACGGCGAGTATGATCTCGCCAGATGTTTGCTCAACTGCATTGTTAAATCCTGTTAGTGTGATGTAGCATGGCGTTATCTTGTCCTCGAGTTTCATTTGTGCGAGTACTCGAGGGTGGATAATACACGTGCCACTTCCATCGTCTACCATTATCTGTCTTATGTCAGTATCTAAAATTCATAAAGTAATAAGGAGAGCATCATAGTAAGGGAAAGCCAAATCGTTGGTATCTGACTTATCGAAGATGATACTTTTTTCGAGTTCATCATACCCTTCGTGGGTGATCGACCATTTGAGCTTGTGGATTGTGGTGAACTTCACACTGTTAATAGAAGCTTCGTCCCCGCCACGGATGATTATGTGGATGGTGCAGCTGGCGTGGGCAGTTTTGGCGGCCCTTGATGTTGTTCATGTCCCCTGGAAAATTTGGTGCGTCCCCGACCACTCAACAATTATTTGAGGTGTCCCTGTCGCAGTGACAGCGATTGCACCCACACTACTATATAAGTATGAAGGCAAAGGTCGTGTAGCTTTTACCCGAATGGTCGGGATCGAATCCACAGGGAGCCTATAGATGGGAGTGAGTGTATCAGCGATCTAGAGGGGTCGAGTGTTTCTAATTGCACTTCTAAAAATTGGTTGGTGCTGAATTATAGTAAATGTATTATATTGTTTGTAAGCTAATTAATGACTAACTTTGTTTTGTTTTTGTTGTTGTTTTCTAATGTTGATAAAGGCACTAGGGTCGTGACTGTGGCCTAGGTGGATAGACAAAGGGATTCAATTCTAAGGTCGGGGAATATGCTAGGGATATAGCTATAATCAAAGCACGAAGGTTCTCACTCTATACTTCTCGGTAGTTTGAGTGATTATACCTAATTGACTCTCTCGAGTCTAATTGGGTGCCCAATAATCAAGCAATATAGGTGATGTGTGGCTATAATTCATAGTTTAAAGCATTATGTGCCTTATATTTTATGTGCGTTAATGATAAAAATACACGTCGTATGTGCATAACGGAGTCTATTTCATGTGTAGGTGAATTGGAGATGGAAGCCGAGCTAAATGGATGCATAAACGTCAAAATTACGCTCAAGAGTCAAAAAGGAGTGAACCGGGTTATAGCCGCGCGTTTGAGCTGTAAAGCCTGGTCATACCAGGCTATAGCTGGGCGTTTGGGAAATAAAGCCTGGTAGGACCAGGCGTTTGGGGGGGCGTTTGAGCCCTAACGCCAGGCCTGACCAGGTTTTATCCAGGCGTTTGGACCATAAAGCCTAGTCCCTGGTCCGGTCCAATTCAAGTTTTGAAGGTTTTAAGTGTTTTCCGATTTGAATATTCTCCTACACGTTTAGGGTTTGNTACTATCTACGAATCTAGGGTTGAACTCGGGAGAGGGAATTCCAGATTGCATATAAGATTGGGTAGAGCAAGATCTTAACCCTTCAGGGGAGCGGATTTGCGGTTAGGATAGGAATATACCTAATCGCCTTGCTTGGTTATTATACGGGAATTATTAATGCGTTCTTGTTAATCCTAATTTCATAGGAATATAGGTGTTAGGTTAGCTTGAATAGGCGAGTTGTACTTCAGGAGAAGGCTACGAGCAATGTTACCTCGTCAATCAATAAGCCAGATAAATTAATTAGACGATTTAAGTGGAAAACTCAACAGGATTTTTTGCTAACCCATAGCTCTAGAATATCGGCTCTTATTGAATTCGTGTCTAATTTCGCCAATTATTTCATTAATTTAATAGTTTACTATTCTAGATTAATTTTAGTTAAATATTCATACTTTAGTGTTCGCTTGAATAGATTAATTATTTGGGTTTAATTTAGTTGATAATTAATCACAAGTCTGTGTGGGTACGATATCTGGACTTACAATCCTATATTACTTGTCGAACACGTATACTTGCGTGTGCGTTTGGGACCAACAAGTTTTTCGGGGACTTAGAAATTAACTATTCTACTAGATTAAATTGTTACTTTTGTCTATTTCAGTTTTTATTTTTTTATTTGTATCTTAATTTAATATTTTATTATCTTTCTTGACATGACATCTTGGAATGATAATTGGTCGAATAGTAGTTGTTCTTATTATGACGATCCTTGTCCATATTGTGGAGGACCACACATGTGGCAATATTATCCATCTCAATCTAATGTGTGCAATTTTTGTAATGTGTGTGATTGTCAAGGTGGCCATTGGGATGGTTGTCCTAATTCTTGTTATCCTTCTCAGAGCTTTTATTGTAATGTTTCTAATAATGTTAATGAGTTTGATAGGAGCAAGGAAGTGGCGGATATGTAAAGCGTGGCTCGTATTATGGACTTGATGAGACAAGTAGCGGAGCAACAGAACATGATATCCGAGCAACAAGTTCTTGACGCCTTAGCTATCAAAAGACTCTAGGCTGGAGTGGATGAATTAATGGCCAATTTCCAAGAAGAACCTCAACTCGAGGAAGAGATCGAGTTCCCACCAGAAGATAATTTTGAAGAAGCATGTATAATGAGCCAATCTTGGCTAGAGGAACAATCTCAACTAATAAAATCTCATGAGTTTCTTCGTGATGGTCTTTCAAATATGACAGAGCAAATGATAGAAGGAAGAACTGAGCTCATGCAAGAGATAGACCAATTTGGTTCAGATATCCATGACCTGCAGGCTCAATTGAATAAAAAGGTTGAGGTGTCTCATGCCCTACCATCAATATTTGTGGATATTGGCCAGCTTGTGGAGCGGAAAGAGGAAATCCAAATATTCGACCANGCAGTTTTAGAATTGGAGCGTATTGGACCTCATTCTAAACACTTTTCAACATTGTGTTTGGTTGGTGACATGGGAATTGATCCAGTCGAGCATATAGAGGAGTCAATGGATGAGGAACAAAGTGTTTATATTCTGAAATTTGTGATGCCAAGGAGACAAAATGACATCCCTCACCTGAGGGCCAAGAAGTGCAAGATGTGATACCTACGGTTTGGCTCCTTCATTTTTATACCACCACCCCATGAACGTGACAGAAAAATTGATGCAAAATTGGGGACGCAATTCATATCCTCAAAGTGGAAGGAAAAGTGGTGAAGCAGCAGAGTCGTGCCACGACTATAAATAAGGCACTTGTTGGGAGGCAACCCAGCCTGTATATCTTTTCATTAATTTTTAGTGTCATTTTTGTGTTATTTTTATTTTGCAGAGTAGGGGAAGTCTGAGTACCCCAAAAGTTGAAGCTAAGGGGCATGTTTGAGCTTAAGTGTGGGGTCATCCCAACTCTAAAGATTGAGAATCATGTCCGAGCTAGGACCGAGGGGTCTCAGGGAGTATTTCTCACCCTTGTTTTAATATTTTTCTTTGTGATCATGCATCGAGGACTATGCATAACATAAGTGTGGGGTGGGGAAACTACTTTCTGAGGTATAATTGTCTACATTCTGAGGTGTAATTGTAAAAATATTATTGTTTTTTTAGAAAAATCTCAAAATTTTCCCAACGATGGATCTGTTGGAAAATTATCTTGAGAGATAAAGTCCGATTTAAAAACGCCAAAAAGATTTTTTTATTTTTTGTAGGATAGTTAGGTAGTATCCCTTGGTTTTTCTTTGGGAAACGGTTCTTTTCCAAGGGTGTAACTTGAACCGGGCACTTTAAATTATTATTATTATTATTATTTTAGAGTAGTTAGGAAGAAACTGAGTTACACTTAGAAATACCCTATGACATGTTTGATGCCGGCATATCAGGTTATGACATACATTCTGCTTTCCCTTATATTTGGTTTGACATGTTTTGCCTGAGTAAAAATAAACAGCATATTTTGTGACGCCTTAGCTCAGTTGTTTGACTTGTATGCTACATAATGTGATATTGCTAAATTCTCTCAATTTGTGTGCTTGCTTGACTTGAGAGTTGAATAAAACCGTTGTGATTGAGTCATGTGCAATGTGTGAGTGAGGTTTAGTGATTTTCTATGTTATCCTGTGTAGTATAAAACTTTCCCCGTGTACTAATCGAAGCGAAATTGTAGGTTATACTAGTCTAGGAGATGACGTAGGCATTTTCTTGCTTGATCATGGATGTGCTTGTCACATAAG
This sequence comes from Nicotiana knightiana, assembly GCA_005239525.1. NCBI lineage: Eukaryota > Viridiplantae > Streptophyta > Magnoliopsida > Solanales > Solanaceae > Nicotiana > Nicotiana knightiana. The sequence goes on along the minus strand of ML406940.1, from coordinate 1,587 downwards.
AATAAAAAACAAATTCCATTGCTAGCCCCTTTGAGCCGTTTGACCTTTTCTTTGGTGCCTACATTACAAGTCGTACCCCTATTTTGTTCTTAAATTGAGATTTTCGCATCTTTTCCTCCTAAGGCACTTAGTCGCTAAAAGAAGTAAGGTGATATATTGGGGATTAACTTTTAAGTGGAGCCATGGAAAGGCTCGTTAGTGCACTAAGAAGTGTATTCAAAAGTCACTAGCCATTGAATCTTCATGTATGGAGTGTGTGTAGGAAAGAAAAAAAAATGATAGTAAAATTATGTACAAGAAGATACACACCTCCAATTTTTATTAATTTGTGCTAGTTAAAATATAGAGGTGCTTAATTAAAAAAGGGCTATGTTGAATATGAATTGTGGCAAGAGAATTTGTTGAGAAGAATATGTGTTGAGTTGTGAAGGTAGTGTATCAAAGTGTTTGGGAGGGTTAGTCACTATTCCTAAATATATCCTACCCGTCCTTTAGCATACATTACAACCTTAAAAGTCCTAATTGATCCTAGATTTGGCTAACTTGAATTAGTGGAGATCTACACTACGGGCAAGCTTATGGTACGACCACGGGATGCATATGAATTCTTTGTGAGAGTGAGGGAATTTGTTCAATTGTGTGATGTCCTTAAATTATGTTCAAAAGCATATTTGAATGTGTGGACTAGTTATATTCACTCTTTTGTTGTTGGTGAGGGCACATGATCTCATGAACGATTGGTAATGTTGTAACTTTCTTGTTGGGTAGGTTCGTGAATTGAGAGGGCTTAGTAGTTGCAAGTTGACTATTGAGGTTGGGTGGTTGCAATTAGGTTATTGGTGTGATTGATTAAATTATTATACTTGGGCATGTTTAAAGAAGGGGAAGAATGTGAATTTTTGTATGTTCATACTTGATTGCCGGTATCGATCACAGTTAAGGGGTAAGGTGTGTGATTGAAAAGTAAAATACTCTTTGATAATGAAATGTGTACGTGTTGAAGGGTAGTATATTGTCCCATTGCTCGAGGACGAGCAAGAGTCTAAGTGTGGGGTGTTGATGTGTGGCTATAATTCATGGTTTAAAGCATTATGTGCCTTACATTTTATGTGCGTTAATGATAAAAATACACGTCGTATGTGCATAATGGAGTCTATTTCATGTGTAGGTGAATTGCAGATGGAAGCGGAGCTAAATGGATGCATAAACGTCAAAAATACGCTCAAGAGTCAAAAAGGAGTGAACCGGGCTATAGCCGGGCGTTTGAGCTGTAAAGCCTGGTCATACCAGGCTATAGCTGGGCGTTTGGGCTATAAAGCCTGGTAGGACCAGGCGTTTGGGGGGGCGTTTGAGCCCTAACGCCAGGCCTGGCCAGGCTTTATCCAGGCGTTTGGGCCATAAATCCTGGTCCCTGGTCCGGTCCAATCCGAGTTTTGAAGGTTTTAAATATTTCCCAGTTTGAATAGAAGTCTCCTACACGTTTAGGGGTTGTCCCAAACATATAAATAGACCCAAAAATACAAATTTGAAGGGGATTGGACGTGGAGGAACACACACCACGCTTGAAGGAGGCTTCTACCTAGTTTT